>JAJHUR010082738.1:0-23950 GCA_027495735.1 Lutjanus campechanus
GTGGCTACCTGGCTCACCCTGCCTGTGGTGTGTACACCAGCTTAGCCTGTACTTAGCCTACTTCTCTGTGTGCCAGATGGTCTTAACTTACCTGTTTGACACAGTGACGAAAAACTGCGTCATCTCAGCCTTATTTATGCCTCCTTTCTTAATACGATTTTATTTTTGTCAGAAGTAAACTTAATTTATCCAGATTACCCTTGAGAACAATTATGCAAATCTTGTTTACAGTGACCACATGAATTGACAGCATTATTAATTTATTTTCCTCTCACTCTTGTCCTTCTCTTAAATTTATCTTTCCACCTTCTCTCTTCCCAGTCCCTCCTCTCTCCTCTGCATCCTTTTCATATGATCATTCTTGTCTCCCCTCAATCATCCACTTCTCCATTTTGCTCTCTGCCCCTTTCCATTCTTCCCTTTCTTTCACTTCTTCATCCTCCCTCCATTATTCTGGCATCTCTCCCTTCTGTAGTCATTGCTGGAGCTTGTCTTTGGGGTAAAAGTGGTGATAACAGGTGATGGCTTCATTCCGGGGGAGCGAAGTGTGATCATCATGAACCACCGAACCCGTCTGGACTGGATGTTCCTGTGGTGTTGTCTGCTCAGGTACAGCTACCTCCGACTGGAGAAGATCTGCCTCAAGGCTGCCCTGAAGGCTGTGCCTGGCTTTGGTGGGTATACAGGGGCTGCTCTGTCTTCTGCACACATACACACACACACACACACACACACACACAGACTTGCACACCTCTGCAGACCATAATATAATATATGCTCTCCAGTATTATATCATTGCTAAGCAGTTTTATTTTTAATAGAAGAGGTGAAATCATTCAAATTGAGACAGCAGACTCTAAATATAACGGAGGAACAGTGTAATGCAAATACAGAGCAGTTATTCAGTCTAATACAAAAGGCCTGTCATAAATCTGGCCTCCATGAAGGTTTTAATGTTTGTGGAAACTGTTTGAGAGAGGTGCTGACTCCACTGTACGATCCTTTTGGAGGATGCACTTTGTGGTTTTGTTTAACTGAATTATATCAAACAGAGAAGTGTTTCTTTTACTTAACCTTCCTCTTTGTTAGAAACGGGATAAACACAATAATAGAAACACTTCTCAGTATAATACAGCCAGCAGCACCACAAACTGTATCCTCCAAAATGACCACAAAGTTGAATCGACATGTCTCTTACAGCATTTTAAAGTTAAAATAGTCAACTTTTTCGCTTTAAGTTATCAGGATTAAGTAAATGTTGGTTGCACAGTGTAATGTATATAGAATAATGACACCATCCGCATTAACACTTGTTCCCTATAAGCCTTGCTTTCTTCTGCCTGCTACTGGACACGATTTTCATTTGAAAATTGTCTCCATTATATAGATTAAATTACTGAAAAAAACTTCCTCCACCCTCAGCACTAACAAACTACTTACTTGTTTGTGTGAAGCAATAGCATTACTCAAACTGTGTTGTCATCATGCACACCAGTACAAAAGCATCTGCCTGTTCCCAAATTCAATATTAAATTTTGATCATTTCAATTTACCCCTTCAGTGAATAGGCGTCTTTCTTATTTCCAAAGTGGTGTTGATCATCTCTCCACAGGGTTAGGCTCTGACACTGAGGGAACAGAAAGCCATTGTTTTATCTAAGTGTGTTCTCCTGTCAGATGGTGTTTCCCATAGCAGTACTGTCTGTAGTTGAAGGGTAGGCATTGTAAGATTAGGGGGAACACACATATTTAGGGGTTAACAGAATTCAGCGCAACTCCTGTTGGCTTTTTCACAGCAGCACAACAATAATATCACTTGGAAATGCTTGGGGGAAGAAAAGTTGTCTATTTCCACTTTAAACACTCAATGTCATGATCTTCCTGAAGGCTGGATTTATAGCAGGACTGTTGTATTAGTTTCAGCTAAATGTTCCTAATAAACTGGCAACAGAGTGTAGTTTAACATGAGAAATAAAGGCAGGATGTCACAGATCATAGGTACTCTGTTGTCAAAGGCCATCAATATCAGACGTTTTATCAGGGAAATAGGGCTACAAATAAATATAAAAAATCGCTTTATATCCAAGTATAATATCCAACTTGCAGGAGCTGCAATTTTTTGATGAAGGAAGAATGTGTGACAAAACAGCATTTTAATGAAGTACTGTCATACTGCAGAGATACCCTAGCATACAGGTCTTCTTCTCCAGATGTAAGAAAACAAGTTTGTTTGGCACAGACCCCAACAAATGTCGCATCATCGTGATGTTAATAGCTTTTGTTTCAGTGAGCATGAAAAGATTAAAGAAGTGATCATTCCCACTAATCATGAATCATAGAACAATTACAATATTTGTACAAATTGGCCTGAGATGACTTTTTGGATTTTAACAATATTGTGCAGGCCTACTAGGGAACACAGCCTCTGCCTACGTACAGAATCAGCTGAGCAGGAGCAGTAATCAATTACATGCGTAAAGACAGTGTATGTATTGTATTGAACAAAAAGGTTTTGGAGACACTCCCCTCTGGCAGGAGGCTGCGGTCCATCAGGACCAAAACCTCATGCTGTAAGAACAGTTTCTTCCCAATCTGCAGCTGGTCTCGTCAATAAGGCCCAGGACACCCCACCTTCTACACATTACATGAAGTCGACACACCTGAATAAATTAATACACTAACACACATCTCTTGGATTCTATATTGCACATAGCAAATATTCTTTAATGTGAACCTTTCCACATTTTCTGGTCACTATTTTGCACATTCCTGCACAAAATTGTGCTCCACTTTCATTTAAATGACGTCCATATTGCACATATTGTTTTTGCAATATTTATTCATGTTATTGTCAGTTTTCTATTTTCAGTTTATTCTTGTAGATTGGACTACTCGCTTTCATCTTTGGTTATATTTTCTCATACTGTGAAAACCTTGACAATAATCCTGATTCTGATTCTGTCCAGGTTGGGCAATGCAGGTGGCCTGTTTCATCTTTATTCATCGTCGCTGGGAGGAGGACAAGAAGCACATGGAGAACATGCTGGACTACTTCTGTGACATCAGAGAGCCTCTGCAGCTGCTGCTGTTCCCAGAGGGGACAGACCTCACTGGTGAGAATTAAACAAAGCAACATATTCATCCATTCATCAGACAAATTGACCACATTTCAGTTGTTATACTCAGATCGTATTACCCACCAACCGGTTTCCAGAGCTCCGTTTGGCACCTGTCTCACACCTTTGCACTGACACTGTTATGCAAACACAATTTCCAAGTGATAAGGCGTAGCCAAATCCCCTGACGCACACCCCACACAGTCATTTCTGCAAGAATGCTCTGATGTTTCAATCCAAGCAACAGCCACACCAGCGTCTAAAGCCCTCTCAGATCACCAGTAAGCTAATCAAAGTCCCGAGTAGCTTTATTGGGGGAAGCTTAACTTCTCTTTACATGCCATGATGTCATGAGGGGTCCAGTAAAGTTGCATCATAATTGGTGGGCAGATTTAGGGCTTTACAGATTGCTTCACTTTTGGTGTTTTGTGTTTTGACTCACTGCATGTGCACATACGTCTGCATTTAATCCTCTTAAACCTCGAGGCTTATTTTGACGCAAGGAACAAGGAGACGTTTTATGGAGAACTTTACTCTTCAAGTACTTATTCTAGAGAAGAACATAGAGACCTACATCTACAGGATCAGGGCCAGGGTGCATCTAAGCCCCTCTAAAATGTCCCATGACCCCTTTTTGAAGCTTGTGTGAATTGAATGAACGATTGTATAAGAATGACATGTCACAGCAGAGGCCCGATCAACAAAGATTGTCCATAGTCCTTTTGTCCTACAAGTCGGCCTCAGCTACTGGTTACATAATATGACTAATGAGTCATGGTATAGTTTATGTGTCCCTGCAACAGGTTCCTGGGGAATGTTTGCTTAATAAACAGTCATCTTTCCTGTGTTTATGTCCCCCTTTGGTTTTTACAAATGTGTCAATGTTCGTCACTGGTGGATGTATTTCATGACTGTGGTCATATCCTGTTTTTATTGTCCAACTGCTATTTGTGTAATAGTATACTGTTATTTGGGGGATTGTATCTGTTGTCATCCAGATTCTACTTTTTTAAAAGAAGGACACTTGATATGCAATAATAACCCTTGCACTGTTAAGGTACATTTAGTAATATGGTCTTTTCTCAACAGAAAATTAGATAGCAAAGCTACTCTGTAGGTAAGCAGCTGTTAAGTACAAAACCAAATGTACTAACTAAAACTGCTTGATTATTAAGAGTCATTAACATTACCTTAAATTAGGGCTGGGAGATAAAGCTGAAAAGTGTATCACGATTAAGTGTTTCATTTCAGTTAGATATAGATAATTATTGAGAATTTTACAAAAATAAATAATCATAAATTAATGTTCTCACCTTGATACACATTAAATAGTGGTGTGCTGCTCTGTCCTATTTTATTAACACTTTCCTAACCATCTGCACTTATTTTCTCACTCTAGATTTTAAAACTGTATGTAATAATTGTTCTTTTATTAGAAAATAGAATAGCATGATCAGTCTAATGTAATTTTAAGATGTGCCTTAAAATAAGTAAACTATAAATTCATGGATGTTTCTCCTTACTTGCGATCAAAAATAATGATGCACACAATGTATATACACAGTTGATTGCTCCCCGATAAGAACAGTTACCACATACAGCATACATAACATGATTTACAAGTTAACACAACATTATAATATGTTTACGGTTGTCAGAGGTTTATCATGTGTCTGTGTCTCTTTCAGAAAATACACGATCAAAGAGTGATGCGTTTGCGGCCCAGAACAGTCTGCCAAAATTTGAGTATGTGCTGCATCCCCGCACCACCGGATTCACCTTCATTGTGGAGAGACTACGAAAAGGTTGGTTGTGATTCACATCACCGGTTTCTGAAAACATGAAATGTCTACATTAAACATGACAGTGATCCTCTCCACAATGATCCAAAATGTCATTGTTAGTTGGCTGTCAAACAGCAGACGTGCTGTGTGTGTTTATTTGGCCACAAAGAACATAAGTAGGACTCAACGTCCGTCATCATGATGGAAATAATTTTTATCAGTACAACCACAGGGAAATGACAGGCTATCATGATGATTGTAGTAAATCCACTGACGCTGTTTGTAGAGGAGGGATCATACCTGTTATTTTTCACAGTCTCAGACCAATGCTTCATCCCCCTGCCAGCCATTACAACACCCCTGAGATTCTCATGTTTCCCTATGAGCTAATTCTGGCAGCCCTCCAGAGTTCTTAAATACCACCTCTGGCCCTGCCGTCGCATCCCCCCACCCTCCCTGGATGCTGAGGGTGGCACTAACTCTCCAAGCAGGTGTTGTGAATCAGTGTGATGTCATCAGACTTAGCTAATTCTCCGCACCGCTGACTGACATGCTGTGCATGTTGTTCTTTGTCCAAGTCCACTGTGCCCCTCTCAGCTCTATTTTTACCACCGTAGAGCTGAGCTGTACAGGAGCAGGCGCTGGCAGGTGTCATCCTGTCCGCTTGATATTTAATTCAGCTCTGTCTCTGTGTCGTACGGACGCTGCAGATCAGTGGTGATGGTGTAGGGCTCATGGTAGTTTTGAAGGCAGAGAGAGGATGAAGCCGTAAGCCTCTGGATAATTAGAGACACATGTGTAATGAAGCTAAGAGCTGGGATTTTGAAGGGTGTATAACACAGTTCGAAGAACCAGTGTGGATGTGGAAAAGGGATCATATTAAATCTCCCTGCAGTGTCATGTCTGAAACTGTGTACTTTATAGTAAGTAAAGAGTCTAGATCAACGTCTTGTTCTGGTTATATTAAACTATTTAGATGAGAGCTCATCTGGGTACTTTGCCCTTGCGGCATGCCCCCACCCCTTTTTGGGTGAAAGCAGCCCTTCTGACTTGATCGAAAATTCCAAGGTCTTTGCTGATTTAATAGTAAGAGAAGAGGGAACTCCTGCACACTGTCCTTTACTTGCAATGAACTTTATTAAAGATATATTTTGGTGCCCTAGACATTCACCAGGGAAAGCAGAGAAAAAAAGAACATTCAAGGCAAATAAAAGCAACACCTGTTTGGCTAAAGCCAGTGGATAAGAGCAGCAGTAAGTCACATCCCTGTCCCACGCACCACTTTGATTGAAAACAAGCGCTGAGAACGAGGCCAGTCACTGTGTGTGTCTGTGTCAAACACTCAATCACAGGTTAGTCAGTGATGTTACTGAGTAAATGACATGTATGCCGATTATTCCTGCAGATTGAATTGAATCAAAAAAGAGTCTTAGTGATGTTGTGATTTAAGTTTTTACTGTGGAAAAAATATGACTGTACCATGAAACCACTTGCTTTTAGAATGGATTTTGGTTCAGCAATGCCAAAACAGCTAAATAAAGTGTTGTATTAATTTCACAAGTGACAGATGTGTGAAATAGATCACCTGAAGATTCAGTAAGGTGGTGCATGTGCATGGCATAATTGTTCCTGGACATGCTCCTAATAGCTAAACAGCGACATGGTTTTCTTATGTTATGCGTTTGCATCGGCAAAGACCTTGAAACTGGTATTGGCGGCCAGTCAAATTAAAGTGGCTGTTTTCGTGCAAAAAGGGGTGGGGGCATGACTCAAGAGCCAAGTACCCAGATGGGCTGCTCTCATTCATCTGGGACCTGTGCTGAGCTGAGCTGTCAGGCAATCAGTCCCACAGACTTTATGTACTTTGTGTACAAATGCGTCAGTTTATATGAAAACATTGATATAAATAACATGAAAGTTTATACAAGATCATGATGACTAAATAATATTGTAAGATCTCTGGGTAAACACTACCACTCTGACTGTTGATGACTACACCATGAATTTGCCTTTTAATAGACTGTTGATTACAGCACAAAATCAAGAGTGGCACTCAGTCACATAGGAGTACAACAAAATAGTACAGTACAGTAAAAATATGAGAAAAGAATATAAAAATAGTTTTAATTTCATGGAAACTTGGAAAAAATAGAGAAATATTTTTAAATCTCATAGAAACTGTTGAAAAGTAGATAGAAAACAGATGGAAAATACCAGAAAAGGACAGAAAAATGATTTTAAATCTCATGGGAACTTGGAAAAAAACTATTTACTGCGCATAGAAAATTACAGTCAAAATGTATAAACATGGGGGATGTTTTAATAGCATTAAATAAGAATACCACATTCCTCCTTAGCTATTAGGAGCAAATATCCTATGGCCAGTCAGGAAAACAAGTATGTCATTGTTGGTCAACGGTCAGTATTGTTAATATAGAAAAAGAAATAAAGAAATAGGGGTTGATGAGGGTCCTTTCAGTCTGCCTCCACCCAAGTGGATGAACTTGACATATACACCTACTTTATTGAATCTCCAGGTTATGTGTCACCTCTTCTGTCAGTGCAACATTTTCTTTAGCTGTTTTGGTCATTGATCCTCACTCTAAACTAATTACAGCATTGTGCTGATGTGAAACTGCTGTCTCCATTTTCATAGCTATTTGTGCTTAATACAGCAACCCCTTCCTAGAAAACAGGTCAATTTTAACCACACTTCCTACTTTACTGTATTCCGTTTACAAGGTTCATTATTAGAAGGTAGATGAGCTCAGTTTATGTGAATTATTAAAATACCCTCTGCTCCCAGCACTCTTTTGAGTGGACAGACTGTTAAACTCCGTTTTAAAACCAGATGTTTTATGGTAGCACCATATGCTTTGATAATAAAAACTTTCATTACACCATCACTAAAATTATTTTACAATTCACTTCAATCTACAAGCGAAATAGGCAGACATGTTACTTACTCAGTAACATCATTAACTAACCGTTGATGAGGCACTGACATACATATATTGACTGTCCAGGTCCCACAGTTTACACTTTTCAACCTCACTGCAGATGGCCTGAAGCCACAGATCTCTTCTTTTACTGTCCTTTGCTTTTTGGAGAAGTAGCTAAATGCACTTTTTTAGCTGTTTGACATGCAAAATGCAGTGCAGCAGCTTTTAGGCATAATTGCGCTAGTTTTTTTCAATTTGGCACCGACACTTTTATAGCGCTTGCTTCTACCCAAAGGGGGGCGTGGTCATTCTCAAGACAGGGATGCAACGTATACCTGCTCTCATGGATGAATATCTGTGGCAAACATTTCATCACAGGTGAGTTAATAATGTTACTGAGTAAATGACATGTGCATAGCATAATTGTTCCTGGCCATAGGATTTGGGCTTCTAATAGCTAAAGAATGTGACAGTTTCTTATTTCATGCATTTAAACTGGCAAAAAACTCTGAACTTTTATTTACCACCAGGCAAATTTGAGTGGTTGTTTTACCCAAAAAGGGTGGGAGCATGACACAGGAGCAAAGTAACCAGATGGGCTGCTCTCCTCCATTAATATCAGCCAGTGATGTTTTGTTGATGATTTTAAATTGTGTCCCTTTTCCTAGGAGACAATCTGGATGCCGTCCATGATATTACCGTGGCGTACCCCAAGAACATCCCTCAGACTGAACGCCACCTCATCCTGGGCCTTTTCCCTCGCGAGATCCACTTCCACGTCCGCCGCTACCCAGTGGCTTCCCTGCCCTCCTCCTCCTCTGACCTGCAGTCTTGGTGTCGAGATCGCTGGGCTGAGAAGGAGGTCCGTCTGCGGGACTTCTACTCAGGCCAGCCCCGGGCCTTTGACAGGGAACGTGACGCTCGCGTGCCGCCCTGTAAGACGGAGCTGCGGGTGGCTCTGATCAAAGCAGCCTCACTGCTGTACTGGAGCAGCTTCATCGCTCTGTGCTTCACTGGCCTGTGGCTGTGGGCTCCGTTCAGGCTCTACTTCCTGGTCATGGTCGGCGTGTATATGGCCCAGCAGAAGCTGGTCGGAGGGCTGGAGCTGCTGGAGTTGTCCTGCCATCGATACTGGAAGTCCATGGCTGCAGAGGGGGATGAGAAGAAGAAGGTGCTGGATGGGAAGATGCAGTGAGGACAGAGGACAGCGTTGACTGCACCATGACGTGTGTCCACCTGTGTTCAGCATGGACACTTAGGACTCAGTTGTCTTGGCCTGTTCAGTCCAGAGGGCTAGCGGATCCCTTTGAGGGACCCGATGCTTCATGCCTTAGAAAGGGAGTAATGAGTTCACCTCCTGATGGTATGCATGGCTTCAGAGGAGAGAGCTTTACCTTTCTGTTGAAGCAGAAAAAGGAATGTTCTGTACATTTATGTGTTGGATTCAAGGAATTCATCACGCATAATGTGTCACTTGCCCTTTGTATGTCTCTCCTTGTGTAATCACTGTTATTTAGCTTGCTGTCGGTGCATTTTATCCGTTTATGTTGTTGTTTATTATAGTTGTTTATTCAGAACCTCAGTGAGGACATGTGTCATGAAACAATGCTGTTAAGTATTTGTTACACTGTTGCCATGTCTTTGAAACTGGTTTTACTGTATGTGTTGCCCTTGGTTTTATATCAGTGTCATAAGTTATGGAGCACAGCCATATATCATGACTTGACTCTACCAATATTCAAATGAGCACTGTAGTTAGCTGGATAAGACTGATGAAATTATTAAGTCACTAGTCTAGCCAGGAAAGAAAAAGACTGGTGTAATTCACAGAGAATTATTAAGGAATATACAGGTATATATGTGTACCATTGTTTACCTTTATTGGGTATAATTACCCTTTTATACAAATTGGGGAACGAACGTTTCCCAGTTAGTCCGTAGAGATAACTTCTGTGGTGATGTTTATTACTGTATAAGTCTTAAAACATGAATTATGTTTCTTTGCTTGTCTCCTCAAGTAGCTTTTGCACATAAAAGCCAAAGGTGTGTAAAGCAAATGTGATTTTTTTTGTTTTGTTTGTTTGTTTTTTTTAAACCAACCAAACAGAATGTAGTCTGTCTTGTCAGGAAAGGGGCGCTTCACCCAACACTGGCGAGGTGAGGTAACATTTGTGGCTCATCAAGATCAAAGATCTTACTTAGATCTTATGTGTGTAGAAGCAGATGAGCTTTGTGCCCTTTCTGGGACTGAAGGGATGCCTTGTAGAGGCAGGATGTGGGTGGTGCTGGGGTGGAAGAATGTCCTGTTGGGACAACATTACCCCTCGATGTGCAGGGTGGCACAGAGGCCCAGACTTGGAGTGGAAAACTGGCCATGAACTCAACCTAATCCAAAAAAGCCCTGTAATGCCCACCTCTGCCTGTGTCCCTCTCTAGAGGACTGGCATTGATGCGCCTGCTAAACTCAATTAGCAAATGACAGCTGAGAAAGCTACTCCAATTGTGCCAAAAAAGGACAGAAATTGAAACAAGATTGGAGTGGCGCTGCTTCAGCCACACTTTTAGCCACTGACTCTTCATGCCACTCAATATCATGTCAAACCATGTTAATTCTAGGAGCCTAGAAACATTTGTGTCTTTTTGGACAGTCTTTAGCAGTTTATGTAACACTGTGCAACGTGTGATCTAGCTGACCACTTCAAACCTATTTTGTGAGATAAATGTCTTCACTGGTCAACCACACAATAGAAAGCTAACTGAAGCGTCTTTTTCTGTTGTTTATATGAATCTGAAGCTCCTGTAGTTAAAAGTGTAAAGGGGCTGTTTCCAGTCACTGTGATCTAGCGGTGTTAACACTTTTATCATCAGCATGTAGTAGTTTACCAAACATGGTACTATATGGGTTTCCTCAACCTTAAACCAGCTACAATCTCCACGTGTAACTCCACTTTCACTTGTGCTGTTTTTTTCTGTTGCCCATTCTACAATCACTTTTTGATGCTGGACCTCTTTAAAGTCACTGTCCTCAGGTAAACACAGTGGACACTGTTGAAGTCAGGCTCTCAAAGGAGGAAATGTATATCTAAATAAATATACTATATCAACTCATTCAGTCGTTCTTTAGAGTTTTATTCTGGAGATTCTTGAGAAAGATGGTTGATTGTTGAGTCTCATTGCCAGGTTGTGAGACTCAACAAGAAAGTATCTTAGCTATGTGATTGGCCAGAATTTTCCATCACGGGCTAGGTTTTTCTAAAGCTTTGAAAAATAACAAAGAGGAACCAAGAGAAGTCTAGTTTCCTCTCAGACAACTTTTAAGTACATTATGCTCAGAGGTTATTTTGGTATTTCTGATGCTCAATGATGCCAAGAATTAACTGCCTACAGCTTCCTTAAAGGAGAAATATGTGATATATTTACTGTACTAAATCATAAGATGACCATGATGTGTTGTCAGAGAGTACAGGGATAGTTCTGATGATTTGATGTATGGTTATATGAGGGACTTATCGATAGTAAGCGAATTACCTACAGCAGGTGAGTCGACACGCCCCCAGCTTGGTGAGGCAGAGAGGAGTACCAGCATGAGGTCGACAGCAAAATGTATTTTAGCCACTTAAAAAAAGGCCAACTTTAAATGAACACTATATTTAGAATAGTTTCACCGCTTCCCTTTGTCCTAAAACAGCCTTTCACAGCAGGGAACCACTGTTACATAATCCAAATGTGACTTTCCCTCACTCAACCAAACTCCATTGGAAAAAATCAGTAATTCGCCTCACAAAGACCACTGTACCATTGCCTCAATCTATTAGTTTGTGTTATTGTGTCACTTTAGAGAATCCGAACTAACCTTTGAAAAAGTCACAATAAACAAAATAACTGTTCAAGGCAGCAGTAGATGAGCAACTCCCATGTTCTGAGATGTAAAATCACTAATTTTGCCAATGGGCTTTTGTTGGTAATGGAGAGAGAAATATTTGCCTTATATCATGACTGTTGCGCGTCAGAAAAGGCTCTCTGATGACAAAGAGGTGAATATATTCTAAATATAGGGTACACTTAAACTTTGTTTTAACATGGCTGTCCCTGTCCGCAGACACCGATATTCCTGTTGCTTCTCCAAACTGTTGGCGTTGCCTGCTGTCTACTGTAGGTAATACACTGACTATGAATAAGTACCTCATCCAACCCCACTTCAAATAATCTGAACTTTCCCTTTAACCTCTGCTTGTAAACTGTCATTTAGTAAATGATCTAATAGCTCATGTCATTAGATTGCCCTTAACATGTTAAGACGTGACTGATGTAGTGTGACGTTATTACATAACATAGGAGTTATGACATTTATTCATTTATTCATCACCATTCCTCTCATGTAGAACAGCACTTCCTTTACTCTTTTGTCTTGATTTCACTCAGACTTGAATTGTCGCTGCAGTCCTTTAATGTAGAATTTACTATAAGCCATCGTCACTACACTGCAGTGAATGAGTCAACAAGACCTTGAGTGCTTGTGTTACACAACAGCAGGACCACAGTTTGCAGTGTCTATGCTGCGCACAGACACACACATAGGCTAGTCTACCATAGACAACCAAAAAGGTCAGGAGCTTTGAAGGTGAAGTGCAGTCGCCATAGTAACAAATGTTGACTCCACTGTCTCCTAGCAACGGGATGTAGAGTGATGTCAATGGAAAGCATGCTATTTTCTCCTGCTGACAGAATGATGTCACTCCTTTGTGTGTGCGTGTGTGTGTGTGTGTGTGTGTGTGAAGAGAGAAGTTTATTTCTATATCCTATATCTCTGCTCTCCTCAGGGAATAGAGAGGGGGCGTCGATGCTGACATCCCGTGGAATCAAAAGACAGACAAAAGGCGAGGATAAACTAAAATAGCTGTCTGGGGACGATGAATCATTGGCCAATTAAGGGTGCAATTATACTCCTGGTTCTTTTTTTGGTGCGTCCTTCCCCTCCTCTCCTAAGTCATCCTCTGCATCTGAATATAACTTCAGATTTGCTCTGATAGGTTTGACAGTGGGTGGAACAGAGATGGATGATGCACATAAACATCATCCGATATGAGACACATGAGAGCAGCACTACAGTAGTACGTCTTTTTTTCCTGTTATTAGATTTGGCCCTAAAAGACAAGGATAGCTGAATGAGTGTACAGCAGAGGTTATCAAAGTGGGAGGGGCCTTTAAACAGTTTCAGGGGAGCCTCGGTTTTGGGGAAGTCTCGCCTCTTTTTACCTTGTGTTCCAAGAACAGTTCAAACTAGCTTATCTACATCAATCATTAGCAATTCAACTGCAAATCATATCAAAACTGTAGCTAACTGGCTAACTAATTTCTATCAATCATTAGCAACTAGCTAGATAATCTACATCAATTGATAGCTAGCATTTTGCTAATATTAGCTAACTAAAGGTGTGACTATATCACTTTTACAGGTCTCACAGCAACATCTTTTAACCATCTTGAAAATGTGGTTTTCTTTTCAACATACACAAGCCTAGCACAGAGCATATCTATCACAGAGAAAGTTGACTTAGGACTTAGGATGGATCAGTTTTATTGTTTTTTCCCAATATTCCAATAAATGTTTTTCAACCAAACCTTTCACGCTAAATCAAGAAGGCTATATTGGTTCAACTGTTGAGTGTCTGTGGCAGAGGTTTTCAAAGGTTCCCCAGTAGGCCTCCTAACAGTTTCAGGTGAGGCCCAAAGAATGCAAGAGAAAAATACTACATTAGTTATTACATTTGTTATCAAAAGGAGTTCACTTAGAATAACCTAAATGTGTGTGTGATTTGCTGAAAAACATCCAGTATCCAGGGAATTGACCCTTCCTAACTTCCTCCCCTTTTTGCCCTGTGCTCCAAGAACAGTTCTAACTAGGTTGCTAATCTGCATCAATTGTTAGCTAACTAGCAAGCTAATCGCTGTGCATCGTTAGTTAATTGCCTAGATAGTCTGAAACTGGGGCTCCCCTCAGACAAAACTTGGGGAAAAAAGCCCCCCTCCTTAGTTTACATGCTTAGTTAGTTTCACTCAGTTCCTGGATGTCTATGAGATCATTATGTTATTTGATTCCATAACTAAACAACTGCTACACCAAACAGAAAAAAAAGGTCTGTCCAGAGGCATTTATTTGTTTCTTACTCTGGAAAAAGGAGAAAAAACAGTCAAATCAACCCACCCTAAGTCTTAAGTCAGCTTAATCCTTTCCCATGCTGTGTGCTTGACTTGTCTATATCGAAAAGAAAACCAAATTTTGAAGATGGTTAAAAGATGTCTAAAGGTGATATGTTATCAAAAAATGCTAGCTAACTAGGTAGCTAACAAGTGATGTAGATTAGTTAGCTAGTTAGCAAGAGTTTTGCTCATCTTTGGTATCAAATGTAACTAGCTAGCTAACAAATGATGTAGATTATCTAGCTATTTAGCTAACAGATTAGCTAGCTAGTTAGCTAACGATTGATGTATATTAGCTAGGACTGTTCTTGGAGCGCAAGGCAAAAAGGGGCGGGACTTGGGAAGGGTCAGTTCCCCAATACTGGATCTCTGAACTCTCTTTAACGAAATGACACATGTTTAGGCTATTCTATGTAACCTCCTTTTGATAACAAATGTAATAACTAATGTAATGTTTATCATGTCCATTGTTTGAGACTGTCCTGTAGTTGTTTGGAGCCCTCCTGGGGGGCCCGCCTCCCACTTTGAACCTACATCAGTTGTTAGCTGGCTAGTTAACTAGCTAGTTTGCTAAAATTAGCCTATTAAAATGTGACTATAAGACTTTTACAGGTCCCCCAGCAACATCGTTTAACCACCATAAAAATCTTTTATCTTTTCAACATAGACCAGCCTTGCACATAGTATATTGAAGTACAGCAAAGGAGAAAATTGACTTAGGACTTAATATGAGTCAATTTAGTTGTTTTTCCTACTTTCTTAGTAAGAGTCGGGAACTAATAAATGCCTTTTTGGCCTTTTTTGTTTATTTGGTGTAGTCTGATGTTATGTAAGACAACAATAATGGGCTATATTGGTTCAATTGCTGAGTTTCTAGGGGATAAAATAACTGAATCATGGTTTCATAGACATCCAGGAACTGGACAAAACTAAGCAAGTAAACACTCATGAGAGCTTGAGGCTAAAGTCTTTGGGGAATCTCAGCGTCCCAAGTCCAGTCCAAGAGCTCTGTAGAACTGAAGTGCAGTGGAAAAATAGCTCTCTCACACGTCAAGAGTATGTCAGATGTAGATTTGTGCCATGTCTATCCAATTGAATGCAGACTAATAGGATCAACAAGGCAATGTAATTATCCTTATCTGGCCCGATGGCTTTTTCAATAAAGACAGCAGATAATCCTGAGGTTATGCAGGGACAGAGTCAGACTACCATGAATTATAAAGCAGGCCAGTGAGCTCTGAGGAGATGGAGCCTCCTTTTTTGCCTCTAGTCATGTCCGGCATTTAGATGTGGTCATAAAAACATCAGATCCATTAATGCTCGACATGCCTGAAAAACAAGAAAAGCAACTGCAGTGGATGTAAAAATAGCCAGAACAGTTTGTTGTGTTCAATAACCTTTAATTAATATTTGTGGGAACTAAGTTTAGTGCTGCTTGCTCGGTGCAGGTCGCCTCGAGGAGTGACTGCAGAAAAGCAGATCTGTTGTTGATTCCACCACTGTGACACAGACACACTAACAAAGAAGCCTTCCAACAGGATCAGAGCTATAAATAACTCTACGGCAGCACTGCAATATTAGTGGGTGGATTAGGAATGAATCGTCACTGCCTATTTATAAACCCAATGCAGCCAAAATCTCTTCATGGTGGGTGATTCACACAGAGTACTGAATAAGTAGGATTAAAGTGGAATTTATAGTTTAGATGTCGTATATATTTCCCATAAATGCCTGCTTTTTCCCTAACAACTTATTCAATATTTGCCTGCAATGGCACATAATCCGGGGGATTTAATTCATGTTTCTGCTCCACAGAGTCATATCACTGACATGTATTTCCAGACTGCAGTGAAGCTCTACAGACCATGCCAAGCAGGCTCACGTCAGAGGCAGACAAGGGACTCAGCATCATGCATCCGAGGGAAAACATCTTCAGAGATCATCCCGTCTCCCAGTCTCCTGCTGCCACCTAGAGGTCTGAGGATTTTGTTTTCCTCGTAAGTGCCATAAAGGGATCTGTAAATCCATGTGTGCTTTATGTGGCTGGAGCTCCAGAGTTTAACCAAAATATCTTGGCAATGAAGGGAAAAGGAGAAGCAAAGAAATGGCAGTAAATTAGTCATTATAGCCATGAATTCAAACACCTGTTCTCTCTTAGTATTCACATTAATCAAACATGCACAATTGGTCATTTTTAATACATTCTAGGCAGCGGTGGTAAGTGCAAACTGAATTTCTATTTCATGCAACTGCACACTTCAACTCCACTACATCTTACATATTGTGAATATTGTACTTTTACTCCACTGCATTCATCTGACAGCTTTAGTTATTAGTTACTAGTTACTTTTCAGGTTACTATTTTTCATACTCTGTCTAGTGAAAACCATGTATCTCCAAATCTGATGATTTTCAACATGTATGTTTGTGATAAACTGAAGGATTAAGTGTTTTTTTATAGGTTGTGAAAATTCTCCAGTTTCTCAAGATAGATATCTGTTTTAAAACCATCTGCAACAACGGCTGCAACAACTATCAATAAATCTGATAAATCTCTTTTTTTTTTGATAAATCAATTAGTTGTTTGATACGTAAAATAACAGAAAATGGTGAAAAGTGTTGATTACTGTTTCCGAAATCCCAAGATGACATCCTCAAATGTTGTGTTTTGTCTGAGATTCAAAGAGTTTACTGTCATAGTGAACTAAAGAAACCAGAAAATATTCACATTTGAGAAGCTGAAATAAAATAAAAAATTGGACATTGGACATTTCCCTTAAAAAATAGACTCAAAATGATTAATCAGTAAAATCAAAATAGGTGGTAATTAATTTTAGTTGACAACTAATTGTTGGACTTCTAGTCACAAAGTTGAAAATGGGTGTTTTTCCATAGAAAGTTAGCTTTTTAGAGAGGACAGTGATGCTACAAACATATGATGATCTCAGAGAATATAAACTACTGTACAGTATATAAAGTAGTTAAAATTAGCTCAACCTTTAACATCGACAGCAGTAAAATGCAACATACAAATAAATGCAGCTGTAATATTCATCAAAATACATCATAGTAAAACACTGAGGGCCATTTTACTGCACAATGAGCACTTAAACTTTTCATACTTTAAGTACACTGTACTATGATACTTGTTGCATACATAATGTAAGATACTGTATATTACTTAATGAAGGTTAGGGTGTAAATGCAGGACATTTTCTTGTTTTTCTTTCATACTGTATTATTAGTACTTTTACTTAAATAAAAGATCTGAATAGTTTTTCCACCACTGGTTTTTGGCTACAAAGAAAACACAAATAAGACAAAGAGATTTAACCCAGCAAGACTACATGTTTATTTAGAAATCACATCAGAGAAAACCTTGCTATAGCCATACAAGAAGAAAACTTTTTTTTTCCAAACCTCCAATCGAGAAAATATACAATAAGATAAATGTATCACTCAATAAAATAATATTCATATAGAGTAAAGCAAATAAAAACAATGGCCTATCAATAAAACAGTAAAAGTGAACAACAAAATGATAACAATATTCTGACACGGCCATTGACTGTACACTGCACTGACTCGGGGATATGGATGGTGTCAGTGTCCTGCAGAAGCCATTTATATTTAATTTTGCCTTTGTTTTTGTGGAAATGACAACTTGCACTTTCTTGCGTGACCTTGTAAAGGCAAGCAAAAAAACAGTAACAGTGTCTCTAGTTGAAGGCTGGACCAGTATGGTAACGCCTGCAGGCACGCACGCTCTGAAATGGCACAATGTTACACCAGGGCATGATGCTGTGTTACAGCCCACTCCAAAAATAACCTAAAATGTCATGAAGATTTTTCTTTTTTTTACGATTTGACATTTTGGTTGAGATCTTCCCAGAACACTGACAATATAAAACAGAGGCTCTGGCATAGTCAGAGGACAAAGGCTCAACTTTAAAGACTAATAATACTCCATTAAAGCTTGTTTGGCCTTGTGTTGTAAGAAACAAGTCATCTTATGACCAAATATGCCCTAAGCCAAGGATTATAAAAAGAGGATGGGTCATTATCTTGAAAGCAGGAGACGGCGTCTGCGGTTAAGTGTGTCATTTCCAATTTCCACTGTAATGTAATAAAGGGACAGTTCACCCTAAAATCAAAAGTATATGTTTCTTGTTATCTGTAGGGTATTTTGGTGCGAGTTGCAGAATTTTGGACATAGCAGATGTAGAAATGTCTGCCTTTTCTCGAATATAATGGAACTAGATGGAACTTAGCTGGCTCTTTCTAGAAATCATGACCCAGCTACTCAAGATCATCCACAGACCTTGTTGTGAGCAGTTTCATGCAGGCACTACTCATTTTCTTCTGAATTACACTGTGAGGAAGGAAGTGTACATCCACTTATAAATGGGAGGTTCCTGGATGAGCCCCAAATTTATGTTACACCCCGTCTAGGGGGGTTGGAGAAGGTTGTCAGCTGAGGAGGCCACCATTAATGTTTACATGCCCTGCTGTCTCCTCCCAGAATAGATACACACTTCCCTCTGCGCGGTGATATGGTTGCTAAACTGTAGAAAGAAAATAGTTGCACCATGAAACTGCTCACAACAATGTCTGTGGATTAGCTTGAGTAACCGGGTCAAGACATCTAGAAAGAGACGTTGCTGTTGAGTTTTGCACCACAAGCCGAATATCATTTAGTTCCATTATATTCAACAGAAGACAGACATCTCTACTAGAGCTTCTGGGACATGCCTCCACTTTATTTTACACACCCCTCTCCTGGGTTAGGACGAGGTATTAGCCAAGGAGGACGCCATTAATGTTTACATCCTGCACTGTCACAAGCACAAGACTCCTGTCCAGGAGTAGATGCATGCTTCCTTCTGCGCAATGATACAGTTGGTGGACTGTAGAAACAAAACTGTTTCTACATGAAGCTGGTCACAACAGAGTCTGTGCATGATCTTGATTAACTGGCTCATGATTTCTGAAAAGAGACATTGCTGTTGAGTTTTTCTTTTTTGGCAGTTTGAGCACCACAGGTCAAGTGCCATCTAGGTTTGAGCCTCTCATCTATGAGTAGATGCACACTTCCTTGAGTTGGTTATCCTGAGTAACTGGGTCATGATTTCTGAAAAAAAGACAGCGATGTTGAGTTTTTAAATTTAGTTTTTTGGTTCTTTGAGCACCATTTAGTTCCATTATATTCCATTCCATTATACACTGAGAGAAGGCATACATCTCTACGACCAACATCTCCATAACTCTGCAACTTACACCAAAACAATCAGGCTGGATAAATAAATATCTTTTTTGGGGTGGGGGTTGAACAGTACCCTGAACTGGTAGGAAAATGTCTTTTTCCAGGGCCTGTCTGTGAGCTTGTCTCCCAGTGTTGGCTACTTTCACACGCTTGCATGCCCCATCCTCTCATAATCCTGTCCTTAAGCCAGCAGGCAGCCAGAGAATGTCTCCATCACGCCTTAGACACATTCCTCCTCCGTCAAACTGAAGAGACACATGGCTGGAAGGTACATGCTCCTCATAATTCACCAAAGTGACATGTTGCTCTTCACACGGCACATCACACAGGCACAGAATTCATGCTAACAGATAGATGGTGGTAGAACTGAAGTAAATTGTTAAGGTCAAATGTTCGATTGTCTACTGTACAGGCGATCACTTCCACACTATGTACTGCAAGAATGGGACACTTAAGCCACTTTTTAAGAATGTTGTGTCAATCAAAACAAACCAGATCTAAATAAAACTTCTATCATTGTCAAACACAACAACAAATATTTAAATATGACATCAATCTGTGCGGTACTTATTATTTGGATGAGAACATAGATTTTAAACACTATTACATTCATCACACTACCAGCTAATAAAAGGTAACCGATATACAAATAACAACTATCGTGGTCTTAAATGCATTCAGTGCTCACCAGTGACAAATACACTGAGACAAAGCTGACAACACAGAAGCAATATGAAAGCAATATGCAGAGTGACAGCTCCATCGGTTCATTTAACACTGCTGTGTAGAGAGGGCTGGCTGTTTTACTCAGCTCTACTGCCTCCAGTTACCTAAATAAACAAAACAACCAGGTGATGTTTTATTTTTTTTATATATGACTGATGGTGTATACTATCATGCATGTGTTTAACTACCATATGAAAAAGTGTGGAGCATGCCGTGTGCAGAGATGGTGAAATTTCTGTGTGACCGTGCACAAACACTTAAAAGTGAAGTTACAACTCCCTGTCTGTGTCCCCAGCTGTTTTGGGGTGGTGCCCCTTTGTGACACAAAAAAAACAGGGAGTATTTTTGGGAAGCCTATTCAGCAAGAATAGTGCCAGCAAACCAATCGTCTAATCAGCAGAGGTCTAAGGTCGTAGGTCAGAGACAGGAGGGGAAGGGGTGTGAGGGAGAGGGGGTGAAGTCAAAACTTCACTGACCGCTAAGTCTGCAGGTGGTGGTGCGCAGCAGCACAGAGGGGGGATAAAGGAGAGGGAAGAGGAGTTAATCCGGGGTGAGGGCTCATGAGTTGTCTGAGGGGACGTGCTCCTCGAAGCCCTCACTCTCCCTGACCAGTGCCCTCTCCAGGATGACACGTCCCTCCTTGTACCGCTGACTGTCCTCAGTAGCAAACTCGTAGATCCAGCCCAGCTTGCTGTTACAGTTCTTGCAGCTGACGTCCCTCACCATGTGTCTTCCAGTGAGCATCACTCTGTCCTGCACCTCGCTGTACTGAAGATTCACCACCTACGGGGTTGAGACACAGGGTGCACTCACATTTTGAAAACAGGTAAACGGATCCTGAATATGTGGTACGAAAGTTGACAGTTGTCGTACCATTCCAGGGTTCAACATTAATGTTTTTATCACTTGCACAAAGTCAATTTTCACTTGTTCCTCAACAAACTGATTGATTCATTAGCGGTTATCAAAAAAACTGCAAAGATTAAAGCCAACTGGCATTTTTAATCTGGGGCTGCAAAGTGTATAAATGTCAGAAAACAGTGGAAAATATCCATCCTAGTTTTCAAAGGTGATGTCTTTAAATGCCTCATTTTGTCAGTCTTGATATTCAGATTAAGATATTCAGTTCAATATGATAATAAATTAAGAAAAGCAGGAAATCTCTATATTTTACAGAAACAGCACAAAAAATTACTTTAACGGTAAATCAATTATCAAAATAACTTAATTCTTTCTCACCACTTGGCCAATCTGGCAAGTGACTTACCAGATTAACTTGCCCAATATGACATTTTACTTGCCCCAGGTAAGCGGGCAAGCCTTATAGTTGATCCCTCCATGCACATTTGCTTATCTACAGTATTGAATTCTATCATGTTAGTGTTGTTTTAAAGAAAAACACTGTATTCTACTGTATTAGTGTTATTAAAAGCATTGGACATAATATTTTGTGAAATTATTATAAAGTGTTAGTTCAACCACCCAAGAACAAGTTGCATTTCTTTAAGGGTCATTGTAACACAACTGTGACAATAATACAGTTTAATTATGCAATGTTGTGTATGTAACACTGTCATCATACCATGAAAATCTCAAACCACTGCAACCCTACCTACGTATTTGGTTTAGAAGTAAGCGTCACAGGCAGTTAAATCACTCATGTCTCTTTACCTTGTTGAAGAGGAAGGCTCTGCCTGTGGCTCCTGTGAAGCGTGTTGAGATGAGCTCAGACCTGTTGGTCAGGATGGTGTCACAGTTGGCACAGGAGAAGAGGCGTGTTCCGCCAATGTGGTCCAAGAAGATGCGTCCCATCGTCAGATCTCTGGGAGTGACTCAACTACGGATAAAATATGAGACAAAAATAAGGGTAAATGATTGCAAATTTAGGAAGTTAAATAAAATAAAAATACGACTTCACTATGAACTGTATATAGGCAGTGACACTAGAGATGCACTGATCCACTTCTTTCCAATTTTGATCCGATTCCGATAGCTGAATTTCTCTTTGAGACTTTCAGACAACCAGAGTGATATCTTAAGGGTGACTGCAGGATCCAAGCAGCATGTCTTCCCCTCTCTGTACATCCATGTGTCTTTCACCTCCTTACTTCTTTCTCTCTGTACCTCATTGATCCTCACATACAAATATGAACAGCAGTAACCCCTCAAAAATAACCCCAGAAAAGCCCCAGGAGGTTCTCATAAAAACATCAGACTATGGAATCTGGATCAGAAGCTTGAACAGTGAAATCACTTTGATATCCTTTGAGTGAATTACTTCAGTATCTGCACCTGATACCAATATTGGACCAGATCGTTCCCAACTCTAAGTAACACCCAACAATACAATACTACAAAGTTGGCCAACCGTAAGGCAATATAATATCAGTGGGTGTGGGGCTATTATGGACAATGATTTAAATCTGTAAGTGGGACTATTTATGGTCATTGGTCACACTGGATTTTTAAGTCTCAGTCCTCCGGCTCCATTAGATCTGGAAGTGCTTAGTCAGAGGCAACTGGGCTTTAAGTAACGACAATGAAATACGGACCAAGCGAAGTTATTTTGGTTCCTCTTTTATGCCTCAACTCACCCTCAAGCTCTCTTTTCCCTCTCCCGTTTTTCCTTTCTCTATTTCAGTTTCTAACAAGGTAGTGAGGCTGTTATTTGTGCTTTATGCGGACAAATAGAGAGACCCTAAACCAAAATATGCATTCTTTGTGGAAATCACACACAAATGCACTGCATCCTGAAATGTACCTTCACATCACATCACATCACATCTTACCTGCCTTTCCAGTGTGTACTCACAGGATATGAACAAGTCAATTTTGTTTGCTATAGATTGTACCAAATTAATGTGGTGAAATGCCTGAGACTCCCACTCCATCAGCCAGAAATTCAGAGGCATTTTGTAGGCAAGGTGAAACATCTTCAAGACTCTAAAACAAGTCCAGCCACCTTTGACTTAGTATTTCAAAATTTTGGATTTTTATGATTATTTGCAAAAAACAGACATTCAGGTCTGGTAATTTAATCTTTTTAAATCTAAATGATTTTTTTTTTTTTTACAATTATTTTCCAGAAAATGTACTGTATTGTGATAAATATATATATCACAATATAAAATAATTTGCTCATCCCAACAATAGTTCATTATATTTAGGCACACACTGTTAGTGGATTTAAGTCAAATTGACAGTCACCTTTGGGTTTATTCTTAGTGGTGGTTTTGTTAAGCAAATATCCTGTCTTTGAGTTCAGCGCTGGGGCAGATTAACTTCGGAGCACTCTTCCTGTCTTTCAACTTTTCCTGTACGTAACATATGTCCTCATGACTGTTTTTGCAATCTTTGAACCATGCTGAGTGTTTGTGACTAGACCTGCAGCGCTTAAACACTTAAAGCAATCAGCAACTATTTTGATGATTGATTAATCATTTTGAGTGTTTTTTTAAAAGACACAAAAGTCAAAATTCTATGGTTCTTAAATGTGCATATTTTCCTTCACTCCTCTATAGGGTTGTTCCAATACCAGTATCAAATACCAGTATGGGTATCAGCTTCCAATACTGCCTAAAATGCTGGTATCAGTACCATTGAGTACACGTGTCTATGCACAAATCTAATACCAAATAATTTAATAACTCTGAAACAGGATCCTGCTACTTCTCAGCAGCTTCCAGTATGTCTTTCTTTTCCCAGGATAGTGAAGTCGTGTTCTATGGCATTCACTCTCTGTATGTATTTGTTCTTGTTTATAGAGGATTAAACCTGAGCAATGCCATACAATGATAGCAATCTAATCACATCATAGAGAGGTTAGTAGAATACAGCTGTTATAAACTGTTTTAAAAGCATCAGATTGGTACTCTTTATCGGCCAGTATGCAAAGTTAAAGTATTGGAATCAGGTAGGA
>JAJHUR010082739.1:0-11543 GCA_027495735.1 Lutjanus campechanus
GTGGACAGGGTGAGCAGCAAAACATCCATATCATTCTGTGTTTTGTTTAGTCTTAATAATTGTAATGAATTATATTTCTGAGAAAAGTACAAACACTGAGAACTATTGAAACAAAAAGTATTTCCTGAACATTTGGAGAAAGTCCTGCCTGTCTGATGTCTCATTATGGGAATCTAAAATGTGCTGTGATTTAACTCACTGTTGGTAGACTCATAATAACCCTGGATTATTTTAGGAGGATGGAGATTTGTGAACAACTTCAGGGCACAAGTGAAATACTGTGTAATAAAGAACATATTATTTATAGTTTTTGTCTAATTTGATACAAAATACAGCTTGTTATGTCTTATTAGTGTGCTGTAAAATTAAGTGCAACCAGAAACTTTAAGATAAATGAAACCATGTTGGGGTTTCAGAAATGAAGTGATTGCCTCAAGCCAAGAATATTGCAAATGTAAGTTGTTCCTGTAGTTTTATAACCACTGATTTCACTGTAAATACCAAGGATAACTATAAATGGATTGTCAGCATACGTGAATAAAGGGAGTAGAACAAGCTCATTTTATCAGAGGTCTGAAACAATTACTTTTTTGGTCGGAAGTAGAGTTTCTTGGTGAGCATTGAAGCAAAGCAGGGTAATTGCTTCTCCCCTTTACTCTTCTCAACACTCCTCATGGACACTTTTCTGGTGACCAGCGTGAGTAAATATGTGAACTCAAGGGACTCCCCGTACTGAAGCAGCTCACACAGATCCTGGATGTACCAGGACCCCCATGTTGAGTGCCGGATGGAATAGTAACCTTAACAAACAACACAGGGGACAAGACAGGATAGTTATTGACTGAAAAAGGACATTTAAAGTGACTAAACAAAGAGATAAGGTTTTAAACATCCCGGCCACCTCACCTTCAGCTGTAGAATAGCACATGATGAAATCAGCTCCAGCAGGGAGGGTTTGAATGGCAGAAGCGTCCTCCACATCCTCATCCTCATCACTGTCATCGGCACCACAGGGAGTCACTGGATCATCAAACTTGTTTCCTCTGCATGCCTAGTGACAGACACAGCCACGTTCACTTTGACTGGATTTTTAAGAACTGTGGATTTTCCAAGTGAAGCATTAAAAACATGCAATACTGCATGCTGCATTTTGGCTTTTGTTTGCATGTACCTGTAATATGAAGATCTTTGGCTTTCCCACAAGGCTTCTGCACTTGTCTCCCTTGAACATGGATGTGATATCCTGAATGTTGATCTTGTCATCGTAGGCACAAACATAAGGATTCTCGTCATCTTTCCCACCGTGGCTCAGGAAGACGAGTAAAAAGCAGTCTGTGTCTGAATGGTCGGTTTCTGCAGCTGGTGGGACATCAGGTTTTTGTTAAACTAGCTGCTGGACAAGTAAAAGTGGTTCATGCTACAGTATATCACCTGTTGGATCTGACATGCTTCTGTCATTGTTCAGAGTTATGTCATGTATGTGCTTACCTTTAGTGATTTCTTTTAAAACAGTCTCCTTTGTGGAGTTATTCTAAGCCTCCACTTTGAAGTTTAGCTTCTTCAGTCTAAAAAATAGAGTTATTACACAACGTTTCCACAGAAAAGACTTAGTCACTGAACAAGTACAGACAAGTTCTTAAGCTGTCAAATATCCACATACACATCCTGCAGCCCTGTGTAGTCAATTTATGTTTTTGTAGTCTGGTTTGATTTGTGTAATCTTTGATGTGTAGTCTCTTTTGTAGTTTCTATGAAGCACCTTGATCATGAAGAAATCTTTAGTTTCACTGTCCACTAGCTGTATATGGTTGAAATGACAAATATTTGACAGTCTACAGTCAATACAGAGCACAGTGTTCACTCTCCACAGCTGCCTGAGAAGTGATACCTTTCCTCCAGGTTGTCACGGTCAACATTGGTTCCACGCCTGATACGGCCGTCTGCGAAGCGCTCTTGGTTAAAGATGAGTGCAAGACCCCGTTTATTTTCCATCTCGTACTCCTCCAAACCTAAAGAGCTGTTTCACAATGAAAAAGACACAGGACACAGGTGAGGAGATGTTCTTCTCTCTCTCATATGAAACATCTCTGGGTATTGATAACCTGGATGGATTTTTTTTTTGTAAAGATTTTTGCTAGCCTGCTCTCTAAACCTGTGTCATATCTTCAATTGATCTTTGCTCAGTGCACTGTCCAGTACCGTGGAAAAAGTCTAAAATCATACCTTAACCCAAAGATGGAAAAGCAGGTTTTACTTGCTCCAGTTGTAGACCGATTAGTATAGCTAATCAGCTTAACTTAGTCAGCACTCCCTGTGCTGACTAAGCTATTAAAAATTTTAATCAGATGTTAAATTATTTTAGTAGGAATGGACAAGTTACAAAAGCACAGCATGCTTACTGGAGTACTCTACTGCATTAGTACACATGATTGATCAGTGATTAACAAATATGGATAACTAGCTGGAGCTGTGCTGTTGGCTTTTACTCCAGCATTCAATGTCATCAACCGCAGGATTTTCATAGCTAGACTAAAATGTTCTGGTTTTTCACTTTAAGCTCTGGCCTTTTCAGTGATTTTCAGTGGCAGTTTTTCTGACAGCAGAAGGATATCTTGCGGTGTTCCACAAGAGAGTTATATGGGCCCAGTCTTATTTTCAAATATTTAAAAATTATTATTATTTTAAAAAACTTCAAACTGCACAGAACAGAGCAGCCACATTAGTTCTTCATTGTTCTTGCCTTGCCAAGGTGTGTAAAATTCATAACTGACTATCTTGGGTAACTGTGGAAGTTAAATGAATATCTGTTCTTTTGTTATTCATGCATGTGGCCATCTCAAAAAAACAAAAAACATCTATATTCCCCGATGATACAGTGATTTTTGTCAAGGGTATGTGACACATCTAGTGAGTCACAGAACTGTTCTTTACAGAGGTTCTTCAGGATGGAATATGCTCCTCACCAACATAAGACAGATCAAAAACAGAAATTCCTTCAAAAAGTCACTAAAAGTACAACTGATGAATCACATGTAAAGTTTGTTATGGCAGTTTTAGAACCTTTATGTTAATGTACGTATTTATTTAGCACAGTCTGCTTGTGACAATTGTGTTTTTGTTTCCATTATAGGTTACTGTTATTTATTGCTTCATGAGTCATTTAACTTACTTGCAAATATAGCAATTTATTGTCTCGGTGAGGCTGTGTTATTTTAAATGGTCGTCTGTTAATTGTTGATTTTGTGTGGAACCCAGGAAGACAAGACACTGCGACTGGGGATCCAAAATCAAAAATAACGAATGAAAAAGAGCAGAGAAACAAAGGCAATATTCGGTGGGAAATGAGAATTCTCAGCTGATCCAACCACACAAACAAGGAGAAACCGTTCACCTTCTGATGACGTCATCAGTTTCTGTTGCATTCTCCGTATGTCCTGTAGGAAACAACACATACATGAATCAGTCAGACACAAAAACACTTGAACAACTTGAATGAATCAAGAAAAAGGATCAAATATACATAAAATGGTTAAATTATTATTATTATTATCATTATTATTACTGTAAATATTGTAAGCACAAAAGCACCTTTATAGTTCCATGCCAACAAGTTTCTTGATGACAAAGGATGACATCAAATATGGAAAGATGATATCCAGTTTACACAATTATAATAATGAAGGACATTTGAGTTGATGATTCATTTCTCATTATTTAAGTTTACTGTACTTTAGCTTCACTGGCAATACAACCTGACTTATTTACAATTTTATCTTGTTTGTTTCACTTTTGCTTTGATAAGAACAAAATCACTTTGACATGTGAAAAATCAAAGGAAACTTAATGGTAAACAAGTTTTAAGTAGAGTTTGTAATCTAGTGTAAAGCACTCATATATTTAGATATATGTACTGTATATAAATTCCAACATGACGTCAGGGGCCTGAAACAGTAAAGTTTTACTAGTATTTTGCACAATTATAAATAAAACAAACAGAATGTTTTTGTTGGGAGAGTTGGAACACACACACGCACGCACACGGACATGCGCACACACGCACACACACACGCACACACACACGCACACACATGCACACACACACACACACAAAATAACTTTGCCATTTGAAAATTCAAAGGAAAAGTTTAACAATAAACAAGTACTCACTCATCCTGTCTGTTGCTCCTCTGCTGTCTTTAGCAACACTTCTGTTACAGACGAGGGTTTGCAGATATGGACCAAAATGTAGACAGAGACAGAGCGTAGCCGAAATTTAATGAGTAACAAAAAATATACAAAAAGCTTACAACAATGTGAGGCCAGTCTTCAAACAAGGCAGGGAAAAAACAAACACAAAAAACTTACTGAAGGGGCAAAGGTAAATAAAGGCAACTAAATGGCAAGGAAATGCAAAAATCAAAGTCCAGAGAAGAAAAACCAAACAAATCCACTGACAAAACACTGACAAAACACGAGTACACACCAACAACTAAGGAGGAAAAGACACAGGACTAAATACAATAGGGAGAGGGAGGATAACAAGACGTGGGTGAGGGCAGTCAACAACAGGTGAAAATCAGTGTTCAAAAAAGAGCGGGAAAACAGAAAAAGACAGGAAGTAAATACAAAGACACAAAGACACACAAGGGAAAATGCACCAAAATAAAATAAGAAGTGACAATGAAAAACCCTAAACCATGACAACTTCCTGGGCATGTGAGAGAAAGACAAGTTAAGTCTTAACACTGAGAATAGTTGAATGACTGACTGAAGAGAAAGAAAACACACAGACAGCACTATAATAACACGGTAAAAAACAAACAAACAACAGCCTCACTGATGATATTGAACCTAAAGTACATCAGAAATTAAAAGTCATTGCAGTTATTTTTCTGACCTCTAAAAGGCCATACACAGGAGTCATCAACTTGTGTCTAATTTAAATGAAAAACATATGTAAAGTTGTTACCTCCACGTTTGGCTTCTGCCTTGATAAATTCACAGGTTGTCTTTACTCCAACTGTCTCCACTGACAAGTGAATTTTCTACTTCTATCCAACAGTGATAAGCCAGGTTTACCTCCTCCCCTTCAGTGTCATTGGCTGAGTGTGACAACTACAGAACACAATAGGCTCTCATGTTTGTCAGACAAGGTCAAGAGCTCAGACTTCTGTGTTTGCAAACAAGGCAACAGGTGAGGTTTCTCCCAAGTCCTCAGTCTCTGCCTCCACCACACAGGATGTGTTGGTTGACCTCAAGAGTTCATGTGTCCTCCTTCCATCGCTTAACAACATCCTGTTTCTCCTTCCATAACCCCTAGGGAGGAATTATAACTTTAATGCTATATTTTCATTATTTCCAAATAGGTTCTTGAATGTTTCTGGTAAGAACTACGTAGGTTTGATGCTAATTACAGGTGAAAAAAAGACAAAGTTCAGAGGATTTTAATTTGTTGTGTTGAGTTGAAATGTGGCTGCTAGTTCCAGAAGAACTTCCTTGAAAATACAGCTTAATTTACACCAAAGTAAATATTTATTCATCCCCGATGTATTATGTAAAAAATGTTGAACTGTATGCATGCATATGAACAAAGTTCTCATTTTTGATTGTTCAGCTCACTTGCTGTGCAATTAATTAAAAAAAACAAACAACAACTCCTGGTTTACCTAGTTTAGAATTTAACTGAAACTAATCAGTTGCAGTGGTGGAACAAGTACTGAAAATCTGTACTTAAGTACAAGTACGGTTACATTACTAAAATAATATTCAGTTACAAGTAATAGCACTGGTGTTAGAAAATTATTTGAGTAAAAGTATAAATTACTCATCTTAAAAACTATTCAGAGTATTAGTTACTTTGGTCCCACAATTTCATGGTAAATAGGTGTTAATTACCAAGTAATTTGATAATTTGATAATCAGCACGTACCCTTTTCATGTTGTGGATGGTCATTACCAAGTAACATATTAAATTTGCAGCTAATTTCAAAGAAAAGTCCAAATATTTGAAATGTTGATTTCCACCTACTTGTATAGTTGATTACATGGTGTAATAAATACTTAAGTACAAGTAAGTAAGTACAGACCTGAAATTCTACTCATAAAATTAAAAGAAAAAAACCCCACTGAATTACAGTAACTAGAGTATTTGTAATTAGTAACTTCTACCCCTGATCAGTTGGAAGAGTACCAGTTGAACACTAGCTATGATCAGTGACAAATTACGATGTTTTTGTGACCACAGAACTTAAATTACAGAGAAATCATAAACACAGAAAATACAGTGTTGAGTAGGATCCAAACACCCAAAAGCAAGGGAAACCCTGAACACCTGAACACAGGACAAACACATCACACAGTATTAACAAAATATAATTAATTAATTGCATAGGAAATATTTTACTTGTCCGCTCTAAAAAATTTGGTCTTTTGACATTCATGTTGTAACAAATCAGTCTCTAAAATTATGTCGGAGTGACCTGGCTCAAGGTCACTGCACCAGTCACTTATCAACAATATTTCAAAGTCAAAAATGAAGACAAAATCAGGACCCACAAATCACTGGAAAACAGCCTCTGTTATAATAAGTTTTACTGATTTCTCTGGTGCAGGAAAAATCAACAAACTTGAGCCAATCCCGGGATTGAACTGAAGAATATAGCCTAATGCCTCTTATTTTATACTGTTTGGAGACTCTGGAGAGTCTCCTCCCTCTTCTCACATTTCAACTTGCATCCAAACATACTTGTGTATGGTTTTCCGGTGTTCTAGGTACTTTCCACATTCATTATGTTAAGTAATGTCTGCCACACTTAGATCCAATCTCAGTTTGAGTCCCAAGGAGCCCTGACCACGAACAAGGCTTTTTCCTGTCTATCTCCAACACAAGACAGCTCATGGGGACCCAAACGAACAGGCTGAAGAATTATACCACTACAATTCACTTTGTCTAACAGATGTCTACATTTCAAAAAATGGACAAAACTCAGTGCAGAGACAAAGCTCTATCCCTGAGAAAATCTATGAGTGGTCACAGTGTGGCAGTGTCACAGTTCCCTCTTCATTTCATACTGACACACACAAGAGTCTGTCTGTCTGTCCAAGTACGGTTTACATCTCAAGTGGAAAACAACTTGAACAGAAAGAATGAGAGGAAGAACATGAGCAAATAAACAACAGGGGAAAGGTGAGCTGGTTTATAAACAGGTACCTGCTATCACTTTACTGTAACACTGGACATTTTTATGACAGACAGGATGGGCATCACTATCGAAGACTAATTGTCAGTTAGGGTAAATCTGAACCAGATAACAGATTACAGTGTCACAAATTAGCTCCACATTTCCCTTTGTTGGACATACTCTGTTTTACGCTCACTTACATGCACAAGCATGATCTGCAACTCTCCTGTTTATCTTTGAACTACAGCAGAAATGGATTTGTTCCATTAATTAGATGTCAACATAAAATACTCTTTTGACAAGCCTAAACAATTAAACCCATAATGCATTTAAATCGCATAAACACAAAACACAAAAATACATTCAGAACCATGCACATCAAGAAACCTACACATTTACAGAGTGAAGACAGTGTAAAAACTCAACTGACAGAGGTAAAAGTGCAAAAGTTTGTGCTAAAAGTGTCATTATCCAGAACTTTTTAAGTAAATTGTTCTCTCAGGTTCACCAGTCCTACATTAGATTACATATAATGTAGAACTGACTCAGGTTGGTTGATTGGTTCACTTTTTACAATCCTGCATGAGTTAGATCTTTAGCCACAAGTGCAGACACTTAAAAGGATCGTTCTGATTTTTTGAAGTGGGGCTGTATGACGTACTATACTTATCCGTAGTCAGTGTACTGACGGTCAACGTGTCCCACTGTGGAGGATAAGTAACGGGACAGGGTCAGCAGCAAAATGTCCATATCATTCTGTGTTTTGTTTAGTCTTGATAATTATCCCAGTTATATTTCTGAGAAAGGTACAAACACTGAAAACACAGAGGACTACTGAAAAAGAAAGTATTTCCTGAACATTTGGTGAAAGTCCTGCCTGCCTGATGTGTCATTATAGGAATCTAAAATGTGCCGTGACTGTTCTCACTGCTGGTAGACTCATAATAACTCTGGATTATTTTAGACGATGGAGATTTAGATTCGTAAACAACTTCAGGCCACAAGTGAAATAAAGACACAACATGAAAACAGTTTTTGCCACCAAAAGAATTACATTTTAATAAAAATAATGATAATTCTATAAAGGAGCAAATCAGTGACTAAATATGACACACAGAGATGTTGTTATACAAAGGCGTAACAGTGAGATCACAAAAATACAGGATCAGTGTAAGCTGGCTGTGTTTTCCTGAGTCTAGTCAAGATGAGAAAACTTAAGAAAACTTCCCCGTGCAAGTCCACCAGAAATATCAGCTTCTACTGAATTTTTAAGGAAGGTTAAGGGGAAAAAAAGTCAGCTGCAGGGTAACGTGACATTAGTGAGTTCCATAGTAGTTTAAACTGGATTAAACAAGTCAGCAAAAATGTGACTTGTGTGTATCAAATTAGACAAAAACTAGAAATAATATGTTCTTTATCAGACAGTATTAGACACTTTATCAGACCCTTTTTAGACTCTATTAGAGAGTAATTAGGGACACATTATAACAGAACCGTACTGTAAACTAAAGTGTATTGATTTCCACTGTTATACTCTTAGTAAACTTTGTTAGAGGCTAACAGAGTGCAACAGCACCGTAAACTAAGTAAGAGGTCCTGCATCACCCTGTCCGGGTTTATTTCTCAGTAATGACCTGCTCAATGTATCACATGGTTCTGTACCAAAATAATATCATTTGACACAAAATATTAATTTTAAACGGATTTCATGGCTTTAAAAATAATTTTGTTGTTCCTCTAGAGCCTATGGTCGGAACTATGTCCATAGCAACAGTCTGTTCCTCATAGCAACGGTCTGCAATAGAGAAATAACAGACCTTGGAGTACTGTAAATGACGAATCACAATAGAATATTTTACAAAGTCATGTAATAAAATCAGAATATTACACTCAAGGCTGAGCTTATCATCATTATCAGCAGTGATGCATTAAAGACCAAAGTCTAATATTGCTTAATTGTTCGACCCTTATACTTTATTAGAGGGTAATCTGGGACACACTGCAATAGCACTGTACTGTAAACTGATATGAAATCACATATCTGCCACCTTTCCATTTGAAAATAAATATCTAAAACAGATTTATCCAGTAAGGGTCAAAATTGTACAGGTTGAAGAATATTTTGACTTTGGGTGACAGCACAGACTTATTGTACTGTACTGTAGGGAGATTTGATCAAAGAAGTAGTCATCAGTCTTATCTACTCTGTCAAATGTACGGGATGAGCCAAAGAAGACGTGCCCTCACTTCAGTTTACAGTACAGCTCTGTTGTAATGTGTCCTTACTCTTTAATAAAGGCTCTAATACTGTCCAATAAAGAACATATTACTTCGAGTTTTTTTCTAATGTGATACAAAGTACAGGTGTAGGTGTATGTCTAATTAGATTTTATCTTAGTTTATGACTAATATTGACTAATGGAAGAATAAATTATTTCTAGTTTTTGTCTAATTTAACGCAAAGTACTTATGTCTTATTAGTGTGCTGTAAAATACTGCGCAAAAAAGTGTGACCAGAAACTTTACATGACAAATGAAACCACAACAGGACTTAAGAAATGATGCCAAAGGCCAAGAATATTGTCAGTGCAAGTTGTTCCTGTATTGTTACAAGCATTGATTTCACCCTAAATACCAAGGATGACTATAAGTTTATTGTCAGCACATGTGAATAAAGGGAGTAGAACAAGCTTATCTTATGAGAGGTCTGAAACTGTTACTTTTTTGGTCGGAAGTAGAGTTTCTTGGTGAGCATTGAAGCAAAGCAGGGTAATTGCTTTTTCCCAATGGCATTCCGGTCACGACTGTTCTCAACACTCCTCATGGACACTTTTCTGGTGACCAGTGTGAGTAAATATGTGAATTCATGGGACTCCCCGTACTGAAGCAGCTCACACAGGTCCTGGATGTACCAGGACCCATATGTTGGGTCCCGGATGGAATAGTAACCTTAACAAACAACACAGGGGACAGGACAGGATAGTTATTGACTGAAAAAGGACATTTAAAGTGACTAAGATAGGTTTTAAACATCCCGGCCACCTCACCTTCAGCTGTAGAATAGCACATGATGAAATCAGCCCCAGCAGGGAGGGTTTGAATGGCAGAGGCGTCCTCCACATCCTCATCCATATCACTGTCATCGGCACCACAGGGAGTCACCGGATCATCAAACTTGTTTCCTCTGCATGCCTAGTGACAGACACAGCCACGTTCACTTTGACTGGATTTTTAAGAACTGTGGATTTTCCAAGTGAAGCATTAAAAACATGCAATACTGCATGCTGCCATATTCTGGTGGATTTTCCTGCATTTTGGCTTTTGTTTGAATGTACCTGTAATATGAAGATCTTTGGCTTTCCCACAAGGCTCCTGCACTTGTCTCCCTTGAACATGGATGTGATATCCTGAATGTTGATCTTGTCATCGTAGGCGTAAATGTGATCATTCTCACCGTGGCTCAGGAAGACGAGTAAAAAGCAGTCTGCGTCTGAATGGTCGGCTTCTGCAGCTGGTGGGACATCAAGTTTTTGTTAAACTAGCTGCTGGACAAATAAAAGTGGTTCATGCTACAACATATCACATGTTGGATCTGACATGCTTCTCTCATTGTTCAGAGTTATGTCATGTATGTGCTTACCTTTGGTGATTTCTTTTAAAACAGTCTCCTTTGTGGAGTTATTGTAAGCCTCCACTTTGAAGTTTAGCCCCTTCAGTCTAAAAAAAAGAGTTATTACACGTTTCCACAGAAAAGACTTACAGTCATTAAACAAGTACAGACAAGTTCTTAAGCTGTCAAATATCCACACACTAAATACACATCCTGCAGCCCTGTGTTGTCAATTTATGTTTTTGTAGTCTGGTTTGATTTGTGTAATCTTTGATGTGTAGTCTCTTTTGTAGTTTCTACATAGCACCTTGGTCATGAAGAAATCTTTAGTTTCACTGTCCACTAGCTGTATGTGGTTGACAAATATATGACAGTCTACAGTCAATACAGAGCACAGTGTTCACTCTCCACAGCTGCCTGAGAAGTGATACCTTTTCTCCAGGTTGTCACGGTCAACATTGGTTCCACGCCTGATACGGCCGTCTGCGAAGCGCTCTTGGTTAAAGATGAGTGCAAGACCCCGTTGTTTATTTTCCATCTTGTACTCCACTGCTGGATCCAAACCTAAAGACCTGTTTCATAATAATAATTTTAAAAAAAGAGCACAGAAACAAAGACAATATTATAGCTGCTGCGCAGCAATGGTCGGGGCCGGGCGATTTTAGGCGAAATTAGGCAGTTCTGATCAACAAGCAGAGTGTAGGAAGACAAAAAAAAGGTGGCATTCTAATGTGCATTTTACATCAGTTGAG
>JAJHUR010082740.1:0-17343 GCA_027495735.1 Lutjanus campechanus
AAAAAAAAAAAAAAGAGTTCAAGTCCCCTTTTGTAGTATTCTGTTAATGTTGTAATCGTTATTCAGTCCTGGTTGATTTGCTGACACATCCATGTTTAAATACAATAACAGCAGAGAGGAAACTGTTGTAACAGTGTATAAATCAGTCAGTCCAAAATAAATGACAATAAATTGTCTTCTTCTCATCACTCATTTCATTTCCTCTATCAGTGTCATATTTTTTTATGTTTTTTTTTTAACCTTTATTTAATCAGAGTAGGTTCACTGAGAGTGAGGCTGTCTTCTGCAGGAACGCCCTGATCACACTCACACAGTTACACGTACACACCTGGAAGCTGCCCAGTTCAACCACAGTCTTATCTGACGGCCACTGAGCAGCTCCACTGGAGCAGTTTGGGTTAAGGGCCTTGCTCAAGGGCACCTCAGTGGTAGAAATGAGGGAGGGGCAAGTGCTGCCCTTCACTTTCCTCCACCCAGATTTATCCTGCCGGTCGAGGGATTGAACCGGTGACAAGCTCGCTTCTCTAACCTTTAGGCCATTCCCAAACTCAAGAATGCCACGGCCCACTTCGAAATCTGAAAATCTTCTAAGGACCAACACATGATACTAACTGTACCAATGACAAAACATAAGATACTTTCCAGTGTTGATGACCAAATAAATAGGTGAGATAAATGAAGAATAACATGTCATTTAAATCCCATGGCTTTGTTTTATTATTTCTGATAAGGCCTGTTTATTTTAAAATTAATTATAAATATCTGATGTTGATTTCAAACTTATAGAATTGAAACTTAAACTTTATATCTATTTATTTTTCATCACCTCACCTGCAGGGCCTTCATGGCCCATACTTTGGGAATCACTGCTGTACAGTAAACCTGCACAAAAATGACAATTAACAACATAAACCACCAAGTTCGGAACAGACACAAAGAACGACAAAAACTGCATGTTATAACATAAAATGGCAAACTACTAACAAACCACTCAGTCCAGCAAGCATGATGGGAAATGAGGCTGTATTTTAGACTGGGGAATAAGTCTTTCCATTACGTCACCTGCACCACTGCCTTACCTTCGAATAGATTTAGTCAAAGTGTGTGGGCATATGAGTTGTTTGGACAAGCACGCATGCACGCCCGCACGCACACAGGTGATTACTGAATGTAAAGGCTTAAATGACTATCACTGAAAAAATGCGGGCCATACAGTAGTTTAAAACCAGAGTCTGAGTTGGTGAAAATGTTGGGGATTATAAGTTTATCTTCCATCAGTCGTGGTCGGGCAGGATCCTGTTGTTTACTGTAAATCCTTTTTCAAACAATGCCTTTTATTTCCCATCTCCAGGTTCTGGTTTGCGGGGATCATTTTCTTCATCCTGGGCCTGGGAACATTGCTACCATGGAATTTCTTCATGACCGCCTCATTGGTAAAAAAAAACATGGCAATTACTTAATCCCTCAAAGACAGTCGACGTGACACATTTTCTTTTCCTTCTGCTTTAGTGTTTTATTACATTAAAACCCAGCAGACTCGGTCAGTAAGATGGTTTAAATCTTATCAGTCCAAGTCAGATCTTCATGTTTGTGTCTTTCTCTGGAGTGATAGTGAGGAAATTGTCGGTCCAGTGGTTCACTGCTTAGACTTCTTAAAGAATCACATGCTCCATGGATGACAGTGGTCTTATGGACAATAAGCTGTTTACATAAAATTGAACAGCTATATAGTATGATGTTCATGTGATTGTTATGTAGTCTGGGTGTAACGTGTTAAAACGTCATGACCCTGAAGGGCCCACAAATCCTCACAGTCTTGTCATATGACTTTGGGTAACCATGTGAATCACTGCACGTGTATCCACGTCTTCACGTGCCGGGGTGAAGCCTCTTTTCATATACGTGTAACCTGCATCTCTGGTGCCTTATGAGCACTTTGATTCCTGCGAAAAGCACTTCACAGTCAGAGCTATTTTCAGCTGCTCACTGATAGAGGAGGAAGCAGCGAGAGTGAACAGCATCACAGCAAATGTCGGTCTCGGAGAGCAGTAGTGTTTAAGTGTTGTGTTATGTTCTCCTTCACTAGATTTATCTGGACCTTCCGCTCTAATCAGCTGGATATTATGAAAATACAGCTTCATGTTGACTTAAGGCCACTGTAATCTACTAGTGTTTGTTGTTGCTTCTTGGTTGCTAATGGAGCCGATAAGTCTTAGATTGCAAAAGTATTCTTACCCTTTGCCTCTTTGTTCTTGAGGGCGCTGACGTCCCTGCAGTAGTTTATCATCTGCCTTTATCTCCTTTGTTTACAACAACAGTTCAAGCTGGATTATTTTATTATTGCCTAATTGCATATTAGATTATTATTATAGCATGTAAGAATGCAATACCATAGTTTTTTGGCTACTTGAAGGATAGTAGAACATAAAGTTCATCATCATCCATTTTCACCGTCAATATAGCTGATCTCACAGCACGGCTGCTGGCTGCTGAGCAACATGTTGTGAGCTGCAATCGAGTTTCATACTTGTTCAGTTGTCTGACAACAGAAAACAGATGTTAGAAAAATACAGAGATCCTGATTTGCACGGGACGAATGTTGTCATGACCTCTGTGTTTGGCAAAAAATGGCAAGTTGCGGTGGACTTTTATTTACTTTACTGAATTACGGACATGTCCAATTCTCACGGCATTAAGATCACAGACGACCTCCGCAGTTATTACAAGTGGTCCCCAGGTAATACTAGTGCCATTCCAGCAGTGCTTTTAGCTGTTAAATGCTCCACTGTGTTCACCAGCTAGTTGCTAACTTTGTCTGTCTGCTGTGTGGTGCTGTGCAGGTAGTGTGCAGTGGGTTTATCAGAGCTTTTTAACTGAAAATATCTGCACAATGTGTCTGGAGACAGGGTTGTTGAGAGTGATGAGAAAAACAATAAAGCAATGCTCTGTTGACCTGAGAACTACAGCACTGTGTGATAATTCTTCCACATTACACAGTCATTTCACCTGTTCTTTATATAAAAATGATCAAGGTGATAAGGGAGCTGTATTGAATATTGAGGTGACGCTGACAAAAATAACTTATTTTGCATTTCTGTTGGTTAATACAATATGTTTATTTGCTTGCATGTGAAGATGTTTGTGTTTGTGTAGCTTTATGTGAAATTGCAGAGTGCAGAATCATTTTAGAGTGATAAGCCAACATGTCTTGTTCCTTCTGTTCGCAGTATTTCCAAGGTCGCCTCAACACGACAGAATGGAGCAACGGCACAGTGGTGGTCCGCAAGGAGTACTACTTCAACAACTGGATGACCCTGCTCTCCCAGCTGCCCCTGCTGCTGTTCACCCTGCTCAACTCCTTCCTCTACCAGAGGTCAGTGACGAGGTTACATCTTAGTTCAGAGTCAGAGGATGCCACAACTTAAAAAAAAGAAATTAAGATGTTTGTTTAGCCATATATTGATTTTCTCACATTGATCAGTAAAACCATGTCAGTTTTGTTGATTGATCATTTTCGTCAACGTTTTTCACAGACAAAAACAAGATGAAAACTAAATAAAAAGATCATGACATAGATGAATGTGTTGGGGAGGGACGAGTTGGGAAGAGATCCAATCTCATTTTGTGGCAGGGAGGTTAGATGCACAAAGTATGATGGTACTGAACTACCTGGGAAATTAACAACAAACAAGACCCTTTGTAAACCGTGTGGAGCAACAATCACCAGTAAAACCAGATCAAGGATACAAGGCGCTTTATTTATCATTTACAGCAAGGTTCAAAAAGGGATTTTGTTGTAGTTCCCTCTTTGATTAATTGGAGTTGATTTTGAAGCAACATTTTCAGGTAGGTCTTCCTGAAATCATCTATTTAGTAGGGGTGTAACAATACATGTATTTGTATTGAACCGTTTCGGTACGCAACATTCAGATGACTACAATATGACTAAAATTAATTGGCATTTTAGTCAAAAGGTAATAACTAAAACTGAAGGTAAAAAACGGTAATGACTGATGTGTGTGTTTGTTGTTTCAGGATATCGGAGGCGATGCGTATCGCGGGTAGCCTGGTGTTTATCCTGCTGCTCTTCATCCTCACAGCAGTGCTGGTCAAAGTGCCTATGGAAGAAGACCGCTTTTTCTCTGTCACCATGGCTACCATCTGGTTCATCAACTGTAAGTCAGTGTCAACGTGCGTGTGAGAAAAAGCAAGGCTGACAGTTGTGTAGATGTGAGTGAAGGAGTACTGAATGCTGCCCCCTCTCTGCAGCGTTTGGTGCCGTGCTGCAGGGCAGTCTGTTCGGCCTGGTGGGTCTGCTGCCTCAGAAGTACAGCGCCATCTTCATGAGCGGCCAGGGGCTTGCCGGGACGTTTGCCGCCATCGCCATGCTGATAGCCATAGGCAGTAAGCCACCCACATACACACAAAACACAACCGGGTGCTTAATCCCCTGTTGCTTAGTAACAGAGGACATTCAGAATGGATGTTGTGCTAGTCAAATCACCATGACACCACACACCACACTCTGCTCCATTTCAAATACTCTGCTTATTTTGGGTTGTTTTTGAACAGCGTTTTCACGTATCTTACATGTCTCTGTCCCAGAACTCCTGACGAGCTAACGTGTGTGTGTGTGTGTGTGTGTGTGTGTGTGTGTGTGTGTCCCTCAGGTGAAGCGGACTCTGAGACGGCAGCGTTGGGTTACTTCATCACACCATGTGTCGGAACGCTGCTGACACTCTTCAGCTACCTGCTGCTGCCCCGCCTGGTCAGTCTGCTCTCCCAGCTCTGCACGACTACATTACCCACAATGCATTCAGCCTCACTTTAACATGAGTGGCCCCTTTCTTAGTTGGCCCTTGACCACAAACACGTTCACACAGATGCTACTGATCACACACTTTGACTATAAATTTAGAGCGAAATCAATCAATTCAAAATCGGTCCTTTAAAGAAGGTGTTTAATTTAAATAGGGGGACTTTGGATCGTTGAAAAACTTTTTAATTTAAAGCTGAATATCAACGATAGCAAATTGTAGAAGATTTTGTGATGATCACATTTTCAGAAGTGTATAGAAGCCCATTTCCATTCCATTAATTACTTGTTATTTTGTCACAGTTTCTCATTATTTTGAAATACTAAGTCACTTTTCTGAGATACCGAGTCCTTATTTTGAGATAAATCATTAAATTTGAGGTACTAGGTCACTATTTTGAGATAAATGGTCATTATTTTGGGATAATAAAGTCATTATTTTGAGATACTGATGCATTATGTTTTAGAATTTGTCTTATTAGACATACTGGGTCCGTATTTTCCCATCGCATTGGTGAAAATGGGCTTCCGTAAAAGTGAAGCAGGAGCTTCTTTAAGGCTGCCAAAGTGTAAAACTGTCTAATTTAACTGTCAGCAGGCACAGAACTGATCTGAATTTTAATCACATGTAAATTAACTTGAGTTAGTCAAGAAAAATGTTGCATAAACTTTTCTGGGTTCCCACTAAACTCTAAACATGTGCACAGAGGAAGCAGCATAGTTCATGTTTTAAATTTCTTTACTGTTTGTGTTTCAGCTGTAATTTCAGGCCTAATTTGTGTTGTGTTGTTTCCATGCAGGAGTTTGCCTGCTATTATCTGAACAGAAGCAGCAAGTACGAGGCTGGAACCACAGACGGGCTGCTGAGAGGTGATTTTTAGCTTCAACAAGCTCTTTAAACACGAGTAGAATTAAGATCATCAAACATTAGTCTGACGACAGTGAGAGACCATCTGTTTGCTTTTCTGCTGAGTTCACCATCCAGCCCTCCACTGTCTGCTTGAATCAAATCAATCCAGTGGAACATTATCTCGTTATGTGAGTTGACCCTCCATTTAGCCAATTAGTCGTGGCAGTGTCCAGACAAAGACTGAGCCTGTTAAACTCACACAGGCCCACACACACTCAGCTCTATCATGGTGTTTCTATGAATGCTCAAAGGCTCAAAGAGGTGCACATTCACTTAAACCACACGTCATATTTGAAATATTTCATTTGAACAATAACATTTTTAAGTGAAAATGGATCAGTAAAAATCAGCTGCACGTATGCACTTGCAGAGAGCACCACAGTGGAGAACGGCAAGCTGAACGGCCACGCCAACGGCTCGGCTGGTGGAAGCCCGGCTGAGGCCGAGGACGACGGCGGAGAGGACGGGACCAAGCACGCCTTCCTGTCACTGGAGCAGGACGAGAAGGGACAAGACGAGAAGGGCCCAGCCAAGGCATCAGTCGTACAGGTCTTCAAAAAGGTGAGCCCACTGGTTTGATGTTGAGCTGCACTCGCACCAAGTCAGGCGTGGAAATGACAGATCCTGTGGACACGCACCGTTACAATCTAAATAAGTTATAGTAAAAGAAAAAAGTTCCATTTACTGGAGAAGATTTGATGATCTGTGATGTGTTTCTGTGACTTGCATTTTGGAAATCAGTCATTTACTTAAACCGGAAGCATTTGATTCCCTTTAAATGTATAAAATTTCTCTTTCATTTTCAGATCTGGGTGATGGCGTTCTGTGTGACGTTTGTGTTCACCGTCACTCTGTCCGTCTTCCCAGCTGTCACCGCAGATGTCAGAACAATGTTCCCAGAAAAATGGGGTACGACCAAGCCTAACTTCAATGATTAGATTAGATCTCTGCTGCATCACACACACACACAGTTTATCTCTGGTGTAAACTCTCTGTGTCCTAATGTGTCAGAGACTGATGGTCTCTCATATTTCTGTTCATTCTGTCTTCAGAGCGCTTCTTTATCTCAGTTTGCTGCTTCCTGACTTTCAACATCAATGACTGGCTTGGTCGGACCATCACCACTTTGATACGCTGGGTGAGTACGCAGGATCTCCTGATAATTAGTTGATTTTATTAATTAGAGATTAAGATTTATCATAACAATCTACTCAGTGTAGATATGATTGTCCCTGCCCAGAGCCACATGGTATTACAGCAGTTGTTTTCTTCACTTTGATCACCCTGCAGTGTTATAATCTAACCCATTAAACTTCTGACTGCTGGGAAGCCCATAACCAGCACATACAGCTTTACTTCTGTATGTGGACTCAACAATTACAAGACTGAGCTTAAAATAGGTCAACTATCACAAATATCAATTCTGCATTAATGCATTTTTACTGTTATTTTGGTGTTTATCACTCTGATTTCTGTTTTAGGACCTGAAAACTTAAAATTATCCAGTAATTTGCAAGAAAATGCAGATGGAAGTGTGTCTTAATCTTCTGTGTGTAGAACATTTCCATAAATAAACAACTTTTCTCATATCCCCACACATTCCAAACCCACTTCCCACTCTACCTCTTTGTATCTGAAGTCATTTCATTTCTTTCCTCTCCGCTTTCTCCTCCGCAGCCGAGCAAAGAGTCTCGTCTGTTCCCGGCGCTGGTCGTCTCCAGGGTGATATTCATCCCCCTGCTGATGCTCTGTAACGTACAGAGTCGGACCTACCTTCCTGTCTGGTTCTCCCACGACGCTGCTTTCACTGCCATCATGGCTCTCTTCTCTCTGTCCAGCGGCTACTTCGTCTGCCTTTCCATGTCCTACGCACCACAGTGAGTACAAACGAGTTCAGCACTGAAGCTGAAGACGTTCATCTTGATGTGTGGATCTTTTTGTTGCAGTTAAATTTGGCCAATGACCCACTTATTTCTGCTGTTACTGCTTGATTACATCCAGCTGTGGATACACATTCATAACACACTGTTGTGTTTATATGTGTTGTTACTGTTGCTGATTATTTATCCTCTTTTAATTTGATCTGATATTTAGCTACATAATGAAGCACACTTGGGCTCAGATGAATAAATTCTACAGAAACTTTAAGGAAGAGCTGCATTTTGATCAGAGACAAAATCAACAATGCTTAAAGATCTATTAGTCACAACAGCACTGACACCATGTATGGTAGATGAGTCTTACCCGGGAGGAACCCACCAATTAAAGAAGGCCAGCAGCACCTCCTGGCATTCATACCAGTTAAGGTCATTGAGCTCTTCCAAGTGTAAGCAAACGGCAACGATGTGCTGTCATGTTATGAGCCAACATTCATGTTTTACTCAACGGAAAAAAAAATGTTGGTTAAAACTGTTAAAATCAGCATAATCAGCAGTTTCTTGAAACTAATAACATTTAATTTAACATTTAGTAATAATCTGTTGAAAAAAATCCCAAACTAACTATTATCTTGTTGTGTAGACAGCAGTAGGACATGTTGGGTTGTCATCAAAGACTCTATGATAAGTAGTGGATGGAGCCTCAGTCTGTAAGGTGGAGCAAATGCAGAAGTGGCTTAAACCTGCATTCTGTTTAGTGACCAGCAGGTGGCGACTCCACTGGTTGCAAAAAGAAGCCCAAATCTATGTACCCTGATGAGAAAATGAGCCGACTTCTCACTTGATTTATGAGCTCGGCAAACAGTTTCCTGATGAGTTCATGAGTCAATCAATAATTAATTTTGTGGCCCTGTAGTTGAGTTTGTCATAAAGGAGTAAAGAAACCTAAAACCTGAGATTATTAAAATTACGAGCAATTAATTCAATAATTGATTCATCGTTGTTAGCTCAGAGAGTGCTCTTGAACGCACCATCAAGGTGTTGTTAAAATCGACCCTTGTTCCAGCTCGATCACCATGACAACCAAGGACAACACAAAAAAAAAACTTGGCTGAATGAGCAGTCTTGTGCAAGTTTCAAGTCTCAGCAAGTTGATTTATGTAGTACAGTGAAGTGAACTGTAACTGTACTGCCTGTACAGATTATTATCCGCTTTTGGAAACTGTAAAAATCGTCATTTTAAGTATGTGATTTAATTAAAGTGTGGTGATTGCTCCATGTCTCTTCAGGTTGGTTGAGCCAAAGGACGCAGAGACAGCGGGAGCCCTGATGACCTTCTTCTTGGCCCTGGGTTTGTCCTTAGGAGCCACACTGTCCTTCCCTCTGCGAGCTCTGGTCTAGTCGCACACAAACACACACACACACACACACGCAGCGCTGCATAGACACAGTAGAGGGTAAAATCATCAGTCTGCACCTCCTGGACGACCTCCTCGTTCTTTTCTTTCATCTTCCTCCTGCTGCGTGTTACAGCAGGACGACCTCCCTGACAACCGAGAACCCTGCTGCACAAACTAACTGACTGAAAGGATTCCCTCCATCAGGGATGAGGGAAACATTGTCCGTTACTCTGAATGACATGACTTGTTATGTTGGCTTTTATGTTGTTTTTCTAGATTTTTAAGTTTATTTATGTTTACTTTAGGTTTATAAGTAGTTGATGGATCAGCTGATCATATGTAGATAAAGGGAAACCTTAGAGAGACTGACTTTCATTTTCATATGCTGCAATTCTGAAAACATGTTTGAGAGAAGTACCTGTTTTGCCACAGTTGAGTTTTGTTGATGTTGCATTTGTTTGCTTTTTGATATTCAATTAATGGATTGATTGATTACACTGAATCTAATTTTTTGTTAGATTGATTAATTAGGTACTTTTGATGTATTTTTCTTCCTACAGTTATTTTGTTTTGTTTTTTTTGTGAATTAGCTCTGTTACAGACATGGAACAAGCAAAAAATGTTTGTAATATTGTACCGTAAATTACTGACCTGCCTCATCATGGGCCGGGATGGTTTACTGACCAGGCAGCCCAGCCACAGGCTCAGGGGCCACAGCAGACGAAGGGGCTGCCTAACTAAGTGCCACTGCTTTAAGTGACAGTTAACAGTTAACGCAAAACGACCACAAAGAGACATGAAAGAGAAACAAAGCGACCACAAAGAGACATGAAAGAGAAACAAAGCGACCACAAAGAAGCACAAAACAGTTAGGAAGAGACATGAAAGGACCACAGAGAGAAATAAAACTACCACAAAGTGACAAGAAAGGACCACAAAGACCTGCAAAACAACCCAGGAGATACACAAAATGACTACAAAGAGACACAAAACAGCCACGAAGAGACATGAAAGAACCACACAGAGAAACAAAACGACCACAATGATAAACAAAATGAGTACACAAACCTACTGCAAAGAGACAAAAAAACGACCACAGGGTACGCAAAACCAACTACAGAGACAAAATGACCACAAAGACACAGAGCTGGTATGTCGTTTGTATTCGTGTTGTGTCTCTGTCAGTCTGGGGTTCTTTCTCCTGTGTAGGAGAGGTGGAGGGCTGTAGCATGTTTGTGCCCAGTCCCAGTATTCTCCTCAGTGCAGCATTATAACCCTGCATCAGCATGAAGACGACTGCTGCCACCTGCTGGTCACAAGACTGAAACCCCGCTCAGAGCTTCATTTACTCTGCTGAAGTTGAACATGAAAGACTGATGTGCTGTGACACTGACACCACAGGATACCACCTACACACAGTGTGAACAGCTGCTACCTGCTGACACTCGGTTCTATCTTTTTGATAACATGCCAGAGTTGATGTTATAACTGGTTACGCGAGTTCGACGACATTCTTTTCACTGACTTGAGCCTGGGCTGGCACTGGAGCTATGATGCAACTCGATACAAGAAGAAGATGAACCTCCATCTGCTTCAGATCTTTAACTCCTCCTGAGAACAGGCAGCTCTTTTGTTTATTCACTAAATGGAGTGACGTGGCGATGCGGCCATTTAAAAAATCTAATAAGATGTGTACATCAGAGTCGTTGTATAGATATTGTAAAGGCCACTTAACTGTGTCAAATAATATTGGATTTTTTTTTAGACATCGCTACCAATGTGCCAATGACATGAATAGTTTCAGTTTGTTGAGAGTTTTTGTTTTTGTTTTTTCATTGTAGTGCACAAACTTGTTCCTCTGGATTGATTTCTGTGTTTTAGCTCCACGATCAGCAAAGTGTTTGTTTGTATTTTTCTCAGCAGCCTTTTTTTTTTCTTCTTCTGCTTATTAGTGTTTTTTCCATTTACCAAACATGTAAATGAAGTTTCACGAGCCGTTGTGCGAGTACTATACGAGGTGTCGCGTGTACATGTTAAAGGAAAACATTTGTGTTGTGAGAGCTGCTGCTTCAAATGAACCAAGGGCTGAGTCCACACGACGGGAGCAATATTAATGATTAATGGGACTGTGTTATTTTTACAGTGTGACTGGATTTATGCTGCATTCACATCCAGTGAGAATTGTTTTCAACTTAAACACGTGTGAATATTTTAGTTAATGATTTACAGCAAACAGAATAGCACCCAACAGATACTTGATATATAGAATATATAAATAAACACACAGATATTACATTGGTCCTTCAAACATGGTTAAAATTTGTGAATTATCTGTAATGGAAGCAGGATTTTCTTTTAGACTTTATTGTCCAAACAGTAGAGAAAAAGGTCAAATATACTTGAAGTTCTGCCTATAAAGCAAACAAATAAAAACAATCTGCATGTTCAGTTAAAAGAAAAAAGTTTTCATATCTGCATACATAGCTGTGATAGGTCAATATCGTGCTGATATTATCAGTCGACTGAACTAATGAGTATTTATAAAAATTTTCAAATGTAGTCGATGTAAACGAAGATCAGAATGAAATGTTTTCAGTCGGAAGCTGAAATGAACCACGTTTCCTACAGGACCTCAATGCAGCATCAGTGATGAAGCTGAAGAACTCGGGCGCATGTTGGGATCATTATTTGTCATTCAAACTGTTTATTTTTTATTTCCGTTATATTTCTAAACCTCTTGTGTAGAATGTAGAGTAGGTTAAAATGATGTGATGACACAGTTCAGTTCATAGATTCAGGTAGTCCTGTTTGAGCCTAGTTGTACTAACAATCAGCCTTAATAATAATAATGAAATCCTGTTTTGTTGATGTTGGATCGACTGTAAATACAAGCTGCTGTCTGTCTGCCCCCTTGTGGTAACACGTCTGTGCTTGTGTCAACATGGAGCTGAGCAGGAAGTCCTCCAACATTAGCAACAAAACCAGAATAACGAGGGTCCATGACAGACACACGGGACTGAACAACCAGACCAGTAAAGGGAATTCATGCCTGTGCATGTTCATGATGTATGTTTATAGATTTGACTGTAAATAAAATGGATTTTGTTTTAACCAGCGACATGTTTGTAAGAAATGATCCTTTGTATGAAAATGTCAACCTCAGAGAGCACGATGAGTAAAGTACCAACTTTACCAACTCAGCCTGATGTGGTCCTGTTAACTCTCATCCAGTTTAACAAGGTGCTCCGAACACAGAATTAAGTTACTTTATTTTGAAATAGTTCAGTAATTTACCTCTACCTGCACTGCAGCTCAAATCAAAATTTAACTAGTTGTTTTTAAATGACATCTCACCTTCAAAATATCAGAATTATTTGGTATATTTTCTGGTTCCATTGGTGTGAATCTTTTAATTGGATCTTTGTTTTGCACACTGTTGCTTAGACTGAACTGAGATTATTCATGTAAAGTCTTACAAAACTTGGATATTCTGAGATTAAAGTGTAAATCTGAGAGAAAATCCTCACAAAAATTGCTAGAGAAAAGCGTGAATATTCTGGTTGCAAGAAAAATCTGAGAAAAATCCTTGCTATTCTGAGATTAAAGTGAGAAATTTGTGAAAAAATAAAGATCTCAGACTATAAAATTGTGCATTTGCAAGAAAAACCCCCAAACTCAGATTAAAGAGCTGAATATGTTAGAAAATAGGACATATTTAAGAAGTAAAAAACTTTTTTTTTTTTACTAGACTATTTTCTGAGATTATAAAGTCATACAATTTGAGAAAAAAACTCGTACATATTTTAATCTCAGAATTTGTGAGAAAAAACAGAATTTCTGAGATGAAAGTTGTAAATCTAAGAGAAAAAAATTAGCACAAAAAAAAACATTCTAAAATCATGACATTACAAGAAAACCTCAAATTCTGAGGTTAAATTTAAAAGAGATTTAAAATTTATGAGAAAAATAAAAACCCTACATTGGCGATTATAAAATCATGAATTTTGTAAGAAAAACTTTGAGAGAAAAAACTTAGAAAAATCCACAATTGACAAATCGAACCTCAAATGAAGTTAGCTGGATCAGTACAGATGGCTAACATGTTAGCCTGGATTAATTAACTCAGGTTTATACAGCGTGAGGCTCACACTGAGGGACACAGCAGCTAGAAGTGACACAGGCTGCTTCTTCTTCTTCTTCTTCTTCTTCTTCTTCTTCTCCAGCTTTGTCAAACCGTACATGTGAAGTTTGTGTCACGTTTGAACAAAGAAGCACACGGAGCACTCCGATGATTTATTTCCTGTATTATTTATTGAAAACCCAGCAGTCGTCATTAATACCTGTTGTGCCCGTACAGGCAGGGGGGGTCAGGAGATGTGGTAAACTAAACTAGCTGTCATTCTGTTGTCAAGAAAATAAAAGGCAAAAGGACAAAGAGACAAAAAAAACAAAACAAAAACACTCCGATATGCTACAGAATGACACCTTTGTATTGTTTTCTCATTTCTCTTTTTTAACACTTGTTTTTAAAAATGTTACACAGATGCAGAGAAAAAGAAGCGTTGAGGAAGAAGAAGAGAGTGTGACAGCAGTTCAGAGGGAGAGAAAAAGAGAAGGAAAAAAAAGTTGAAAATGAAAGACAGGTTTCGGGTGTGTCTCTTTAAAATAGTTGTGTTCGTCTGTTTTCTCCTCTGCCAAGTGTTGCTTTGACTTATTTTATGTAGTGAAAAGCCAGCAGGAGACAATCGTCATCTCTCTCTCCCTCTCCTCTCATCCTCTGCGTCTCTTCCTCCCTCCGTCCTTCTTCATCGTTTCTTTGGGGGTTGGGCTGTGCGGGGAGGAGTGACGGGCCGACCCCCGTTCATCCCTCCGTACTGGTACTTGGCTTTCTTCTCAGATGGCTTCAGGATCTGCGAACACAAACGCACACAGGAACAGGAGTTACTATACTTGAGTACAATTTCAAAGGGCTGCGACTAATGATTATTTTCATGGTTGATTAATCAATTAGTTGTTTGGTCTATAAAATGTTCGAAAATGGTGAAAAAACTTTAATCAAAGCTCTAGATTTGTGATTGATTACCTGACCGTGGTGTCCCGCCACAGATTCATAATGAACTGAAAATAATTTGACACTTTTCATACCAGCAAAAATGTCTCTGAACTTCTGTTCTGCACTGCTGCTTCACAGAAAAGATTAAAAAAAAACAAACAGAACAAGAAGCCTGCCTGGAAGTGAGCGATGTAGTAATACTTTAAAATAACCATCATTACTCATTTATTCATTGTCCGTAACCGCTCATCCTTGAAGGCTCGCGGGGGGGATGGGGGGAGGGGGGACTGGACAAACTGGACAAGTCACAAGTTCATCGCAGGACTGAGACAGAGTCAAAGTCACCGATTCACCTGAGCGTCTTTGAGAGTTCGTGGGAGGAAACCGGAGAACCCGGAGAGAACCGAAGCAGACATGAGGAGAACATGCGAACTCTGCAGAGAGAGGCTCTTAGAAAGTCCCTGACCAGCCACAAACTAACAACAATAATAAATGATTCACTGAGAAAGTTAATCAAACTTTAGCCAACAGTTGTTTCACTGTCAACAAACAATAAAATGATAATTTATGTTTACTGATTATTAATAATGCTGTAATTAATGTTATTTTATCATAAGTTTGTGTAATAGATTACATCTTGTATCACAGCTCATGAGAGATGATTATGTTGGTCAACTAACAGTTTATTGTTACACACATAACATTTTATAAACTGTATTAATTATTGGTTCATGATTACCAAATCATTTTTAAACTTGCAAGAAATCATCACACAGAGATGAAGCAGATATTTGTGACACTTTATTCATGCTTAATAGTTAGTTTGTAAAACATGTATAAACATCATTTGGATGGTTATTATAACGTTTTATAAACTGATGATTATATTATCTTACATAACTGATGCATGTTGCCTTGTGTAGGTGAACTGTGGTACTTATTTTAACCCAAACAATGACCTCCTGAATATTCTCAAGCAGTTTTTGCAGCTGCACGTTTAAAGTCTAGCTGGACGTTGTATATTTATTATAGTTAACTTGAACACTGAACACCTACAGCGTCATCGTTTGAAGCGTAGAGCCACTGAGCAGGCTGACGTGTTTGAAACGTGGGACTGAGAACATGTTGTCTGGATGGTGGTTGTAAGCTGCAGCTGATTTTGATAAAACTTAGTAGTTCATCTATAAACATGATTTAGACGGACACTTTAAAGTTGTAATTGATGGTTATAAACTTTTCAATTGCCTAATGTTTTATAATGCATTTCTAAACATTATTTGACTTTAAGAGTATAATAACTACTAAGTAAAGTTAATTAACTATCAATTTACTGCTTACTAATGATCATTGTACTACATTATTAAGTGTTGTTTTTAACTTCAAAGTTTCTTCCGGGTGAGCATGGCCCCCAAACTAGGGTTTAATCCCAGGAAACAGGAAATTCTAATCAAGACCGTTTCCCATTTCCCGGGAAATACAATGACGGGAAACGTGAAAAAAAATGTTTTATCTATTTATCTTTTTTAAGCACGGAACATATTAAAACACATTCTGAAAAAAGTAGGCCGACAGTTAACTGTCATAAAACATGTAGCAGATGTGTGTGTGTGTGTGCTGTGTGGCAGTACAACACAACACTGCCTATTAATTAACACAACGTGCTATGATTAAAAAGCAAATGCACGCTCCGAGTCTGACCGAGTCTGTGGGATTGAGCCTCTATTATAGTTAGTACGGTAACACCTTTCGGCCCATCAAATCCATTCTGTTGCAGGCTGACCTCTTGCGATTGCACCAATACTGTAGTTAATACGGTTAGCTCACTGAATCCACACTCGCATCCTCACACCAGCGGAGCAGCCGTAGAATACTTAGTTTAATAGAAGGGCTTAGAAAACACCAAATGACTTGCTTTAACGAATTTCGATCGATTAGTAAAATATCACTTTCATGAGGTTGTTATTCTCAGATCACAGATAATAAACTTGGCATTTCAGAATTCTGGCAGTCGAGCAGCAGATATAACGAAGTTCAGGCTGGATGTGAAGCTCATATTAATTCTAATGTTGATGGACATGAATTGTGTTCTTTTGCCTTAATAAGGATCAAAATAATACACAAACATATATGCTTAGTTCTTCTTGTTGCATTTAGTTTAGGTTGAAAAAAGTTTATTTCCAGGGATTCCCGGGAAAATTAGCTGATGACAGATGTTTTGTGAGCGCTTGATGAAAATCAGCTTATTCTGAAAAAAACAAAAAAAACAAACAAACCGTAATGTTGGAAAACACAGGCGCTGCTCTCAGCTGTGTCTGGATGACATGTTGCTCTGAATATAATTCTCAGCAGTAACCACAGACTGCAGAACATGCGGTCAGTGTGTTTCAGCGTGTGATGACTTCAACAGAAGCGTGACGTCATACCTGGAAGGAGCACATCAGGGTTTCGTCCACGCTCATCATGCCGCCGGCGTTGTCGAACTCCCCGCAGTAGTTGGGAGCCGAGAACAGAGTCACCAGCTGCCGCTTGGCAAAGAACTCGTAACCGTCTTCTACCACCTGGGGGCGTCAGACACACAGGAACACACATCATCAGCTGACATGGACTCCTCTCAGGCACTTCATGCTAACATGTCAACTCTGGTTGGAAGATGGATGATGGAAGTCGCTCCTCTGTGTTTAAAGGGTTAAATGACGGCGGGGGTGCGTTTGTGGTACCTGGTGGGCTCTGCAGATGAGGTCCAGGTCGTGGCGGTTGAGGAACTTGCTGACCACATCAGCCCCGAAGGTGAAGGAGACGCCGCGGTCGTTCTCTCCCCAGCCCTGAACGTCCTTGTCTGGGTCCGACCACAGCAGATCACACAGGAGGCCTGCAGGGAAAAACACGCAGCGTTAAAGCCATCTGACATCCACTTAAAGGGAGAGACTCAAAGCTCAGGCAGGTTGCCTGCAGGGACACTGAACCTACATGAGCAACTTTATGTTTTGACAAAGACAAGTGATGCTGCTGTAAGCTGATCAGCTGTTTGTAACTGTCAACTGATGTAAAGTTAATCCCGTTGATCTGAAAATACAAACTCTGGAGTTGGAATTCAGCGACTGCCTGCCGAGCGGTTATAAACATCTACTCCTTCTAAAACACTATTAATGATTCCTTACGACTCATAAAACAGACTAACTCATCATAGTCATTTTATGATTTATTAAAGTAAATATATTACGGATTTCACCCTTAAAAAGGTAAAAATAAGTACCAGTTGTTGTTTGTTAACGCACCAGAAAGATATC
>JAJHUR010082741.1:0-38125 GCA_027495735.1 Lutjanus campechanus
TTTTTCAGGTAAACGATATCTCCCCGGCTTTAAATTGTTTGACTTACAATTCAGGGGTGTACTACAAAGCGAGATTAATGGGTTAGTGAGGTATGTTGAGTTTTCAATGTCACGAAGGTGGCTCCATGGTAACTCATGCTGCACATCTAACCTGCTGCAGAGGAGGTCATGTCCAAGGTTTCAGATTAAATCAGATTTAAAAAGTGCATTCTTTTCCTGACCATATTCTATATGCGCTGTACAGATTGTTAGCTGAGGGAGGATGTTATATAAATATCAGCAAACAAAGCTGTGTAGGTCCTGTATGCATCATCCTGCTACAGGAATCTCTGTTGTTTCCCTGTTTGTTACAGGTCATGTTAACTATTTACATTTTACTCAGCGCATTATCCATACACTAAAGAATGAAGCAGCTACAGACACTTCAGATGATGTGTTTATACTTGATCCTGATCTGCTGCCAAGACTGTTTTACACTGCTGGTATTGCAGCCAATAAAAAGTGAAGGTCAACTTTATTGACAATATACAGAGTACAACAAACAGTTGGATTCAGTCTCTGAGTTTAATCCATCCTTAGTACTGGGAGTTGAGGGCAGCCTGTGCAACACCCAGGGGCTGAGTGTTTTGGTCAAGGACACTGACAGGAGAATTAATCTAACTAATATATATATATGTAGAAAGAGAGAATGTGTGCGCTGAGTATCATATTTAAATGTATCAACTTTAAAGTTTAAGAGCTCTACAATGTGCTGTTGTCACATTAGAAATAAACGGGAGGCATTGGGATTGATTAGAATGAATGTATTAACTAGGGCTGCAACTAACTATCATTTTAATAGTAGATATTTTCTCAATTAATGTATTCATAGTTTTTTGCCCTGTAAACTGTGAAAGCGGAGAAATACGTCCTCAAATGTCCAATGATGTTCAATTTACTGTCATGAAGGAGTAAAGAACCCCAGAGATATTCACAACTAAGAAGCTAAAATCAGAGATATTGCCTTTTTTCTTTAAAATCACTCAAACCGATTAATCGATTATCAAAATAGTTGGCAAATGAATCGTTGCAGCTCTAATATAAACTTCTGAATGTGCATGAAAAGTAATTCCTCTCTTGCTTTATTTGAAGCAACAGATTTGCTTTTACTGTAATATATTTTTTTTGTATTCTTCATGCTCCTCCATTATAACAACCTGTTCCTCTTGACTGAAGTCCTGGCTGTGTTGAACTTGCTTCATGAAACACTCCTCTGATATACCCAGTCCAAATTCATGGGCTTGAAAAACAACAAAATCTTCCATTAATATTGGGAAGCTTTGCTGTTTGTATCCGGTTCTCTGGTGCCTTAGGTAATCCACAGTTGTCTGTAATTCAAATGGATTGACCATAAACAACTTAAATGAGTATTGATCGTTGAGACTAAACCGCTGTGACACACAACAACACAATACATCACGGTGTCATCAACAGATCAGCTCTGTGCACTCTGCCTCTCAATCTCCACGGATCAATAATGAGCTTCTTTCTGTTGTCTCTCACTCATTCTTTCCCCTCTCTCCTGTGTTTGTCTTCACTCTCCTCCAGTGTCCCAGACGACTACATCGGCCGCAGGAACCTGGAACACGTAGAGGCCTTACAGGAGAACCCAGTGAACCCAAACCAGGTCGTCATTGGCTACGGCCGAGGTCTGATGGTCATCTGGGATCTGGAGAAACAGTGTGCCCTCCAGCACATCCCCGCCACACAGGTAAGCGCCCGATAACTCAGTGTCCCGGATAAACTGTGGTTCTAACAAGCAGGCTGAATCTTGATATTTGCCTTGTGTGTTTTCCATGTTAACACGGTGTAACCATAGCAACTGGAGAGTGTGTGGTGGACAGAGGACGGAGGCTACATCCTCAGTTCGCACAGCGATGGAAGTTACTGTCGATGGATGGTGGGTGGCGAGGATGTGAACGAGGAGGAGGAGAAATCTGACATTCCTTACGGTGAGGATGAAGAGGTGTCCCACACCTGCACATTTGTCTTCAGGCATGAAATGTCTTTGTGGAGGCTGATGACTTGTCTTTTATCTATGCAGGACATTTCCCCTGCAAGGCCATCTCTAAAATCGTTCAGCTGCCTACAAAAGAAGGGTGAGTTCACTTTTTCTACCAGTCAGATACCAGCCAGCTGTTACTCGTCCTCCCTCAGTGAGAGTGGCTCCAACATCCTCACCACTCTAATGTTTAACTTTATTTCCCTCACATGACCCGCTGTTATTCATTAATCTGTGGGTAAACTGAACTGAACTTGAACCTGTGTTGTGTGTCTGTGTGTGTAGGCCTCCGTTCCTGCTGTTCAGCGGTGGCATGCCCAGGGCCAGCTACGGGGACAGACACTGTATCACAGTGATCCACGGTAAAACCCACGTGGCTCTGGACTTCACCTCCAGGATCATCGACTTCTTTGCCATCAGAGACGGACCTAAACACACAGGCAGGGAACACACACACACACACACACACACACACACCCCAACACAGCTGACGTGTGGCAGATACTCTCATGCACAGTCATGGAAAGGAAAGCCTGTAGTGATAAACATTTCAAACTAAATATCTTAGATTCCGATTTTGTCCAATTTTAGCAGGCGAACATGAGCAAATTATTTCCATAGAAGTCAGATCCAGTTTTCCTTTTTTTTTGAAACTGTGTTTTTTATATATTAATCTCAAAGAAAAAAGTCAATTCCTACACACGCTTACCACACGAACCTTTGCATTCATTTATTTTCTAAAAAGTGCTGAAGTTTCGGTCACAAGGACCTTTCTCAAGACTGTTTTGACTGGCTGGATGTCACATCACACTCAGTTTACTTGGGATGTAGAGTACTATTCAGCCTGTGAAACAGTGTTACAACATCGACTCAGGCTCTTGAGAGAGTGTTCCAGCATTTGAGAAAACAACCCTGATGATGTCATCTCAATTTGAGCTTGAATTTTTATCACAAAGCCTTTTACAAACTTGGAGTGAGGAATTTGGAAAGTTATGGATATTTACCATTTAAAGGTGGTCTCATAGGAAATGCTATCGAGTTGGATCCTTGCTGTTAACCCACCATCTGTGGGAATTGATGTGTGGAGTGTGTTTATATTCCTTAAAGTAAGGTATAAAGTATTTCTACATTTCTTTAAGTAGGGTATAGAAAGCATTTTTCTATTTTCTAAAGTAAAGTATATAAAAGTTTTTGCAGTGGTGTTATGATACCTGAAGACAATTCGTTACTGGCATGTAAATGCACCACACCTGCAGTAACCTGGTCTCTTGTGTATATGTAAATACACTCATTGTGCACTCCCATTGTCCTGCAGAATGTAAACAGCCTGAAGACATGCTGTCTCTGATACACAGAGACCATGCAGACCAGTTTTGCAAGGCAAAATGTTATAACAGACATTTTGAGATGTGATAAATGTATCTAAAATACTTTTAGAGACACTGCCATAGCACTGTAGAGTCTAGACAGTATAGTATATTTCTCTAACTACTGTTATCACTCTTTCCTGTCCATGTGCAGGAGATCCCAGTGCGCTGGTGGTCCTGGTCGAGGAGGAGCTAGTAGTAATCGACCTGCAGACGGAGGGCTGGCCGGTCATTCAGACCCCATACCTGGTTCCCCTCCACAGCTCAGCCATCACCTGCTCCCACCACGTCTCCGCCATCCCCCTCAAACTGTGGGAGAGGGTCATCGCTGCCGGAGACCTGCAGAAGACACACTACTCCAAAAAGGTATTCCAGAAATCCTCAAAGGTGCCCACGTATGATCAGTGGTAACACTGCTCTGTGCTGACTGTGCCATTGTTTTCCCATAGGGAGAGTGTTGTATTGTAGAGTTCCCAGATCTCTACAATACAACATTAAAAACACACAAAGATCTCGCCAGGAAAACGAATGCATGACCAAATCTCAGCAGTCGGATGGGTTACGAGATTTGTGAATAAACATATTGTTTACAAACTTAACTAAATCCAATGCTAAAGTTAGCTTAGCTGGTTTGATACCAGGAAGACATGATGTGTAGCGCTGCACTTTGCCTCTCTGGACCCTACCTTGTGGTGGGCCAAGTGCATATTTCTTATCAAGTGTTACCTTGTGAACTAACAATGTACACATAAACGCAAGGCAGGTGCCTAATTAAAAATACATCGGAAACATATTTTATTCACATATTGTAACCTAGGTGGAGCAAAGAGTGCTTCACAACCTGAGATCAGCTCACTCTGCTCTGGCTTAATCCCACAGACTTTCCCTTCGTTTTACTCAGCAGCTGGGAAAGAACATTTACTTTGACAGTGACTGCATATTTACTGCCACTAGACAACTTACCTGCTAAATTTTAATCCCTCTGCTCCAATTGCCAACACCTGCCTGCTTTAGCGCAGCCACAAGCACTCGATTATTCCCACATATTGAGGGAAAACAACATATTGTGCCGAAAGTTTGGCTGCTCATTTGCAGCTGGACGCCTTGAAATGTGCAGACAATACGGAGCCTACATAATCAGATGCTTCAGTGTGGCGTGAAAGAGGTCGTCACAGGAGGGTGATGCTGACATGACGCTTGCAGTCTAGACAAAGGGTATGTTTATTGTTAAAAGACATTAGTTTTCTTCACAGTCTGAAGTGCGATTCAATGAGATCAGCCCACTGGAATATTATGAAACCTCTGCTGAAAGACTTAACACTATATATAGACATTACATTAACACTATAAGACATTACATTTACCAGATACACGTGTACGTGACTCTAAAGAATGCCCTCAAGCTCTAAAGCTCTTCATCATATATGGTATGCTGAATATGGACACATTCCTTCATTTCTGCTTGAAGAGACGGCATTAAGTTGGTATTATTGTAAAACTTTCATTTCCCCTTTCTCCATGCAGCCATGGCCAATAACAGGAGGCCAGAACCTGGCCCCGGACCCTCCACAGAGAGACCTGCTGCTCACAGGGTCAGTTCATCTCAACGCTGGAAATAACAACTGAAAAACGTCTTCAGCAGATACAACAATATCCTGTTTGTTTGTGTGTGCAGGCATGAGGACGGGACGGTGCGATTCTGGGATGCTTCAGGAGTCTGTCTGCATCCCATGTATAAGTTAAGCACAGCTGGAGTGTTCCACACAGACGCCGACCCCAACGACAACATGAACCAAGGCACTGAGGGAGAGTGGCCGCCATTCAGGAAGGTGTGTGTGTCTGTAATACTGTCAACAGAAAGGTGCCTTTGTGGTTGTCAAGTCTTAGAAAATAACTAAGTTGCTGGTGTACCTGTTGTCCAGGTGGGCTGTTTTGACCCTTACAGTGACGACCCGAGGCTGGGCATTCAGAAGATCCACCTCTGTAAATACAGCGGCTATCTGACTGTGGCTGGCACAGCTGGGCAGGTGAGAGGACTCAACACTGACTCTGGTTTATAACACTGGGAATGTACTGAAGGTTTCTTAAATGGATTCATCCTCTCTGCTGTGGCACCACCACAGTATCACTGTCACTCTGCATGTTCACAGCTACAGCTATACAAGTGCAAACAGAGAGGGAAAAATAATGTTTTCTCTCCTTTATTTTAAAAGATTATACCAACTTATTATTATTATTAGTAGTAGTAGTAGTAGTAGTAGTCAGGGCTCCAGACTATACATTTTACACTGACTTTAAATTTGTCACACTGGAGTGTCTAACATTTTCATTTAGGTGAACCAGCACATAATTTAGGTGCAACCAAAGATAGACTTTCAGCCATTGGTTTCCAACCTAGGTTGCTAACTAAAATCACAATTTATACACAAGTCTGTGTGCAAAACTATGGTAGCGCTTAAATTTCCAGGTCCCATAATTTCATGGTAAATAGGCAGTTATTACCACCTACTTGCATGAAAATGACACCTGCGATTTATCACATACTTTCTGTGAAATTTCAGTTTAATTTGCAGGTAGATTCAGAGAAATTTCAAATATGTTGCTTTGTAATTTCCACCAACGACATGAAAATGGTCCTTGTTAATTATCACACAATGAACTTGAAATTTGTGGGTAATTTCTAGGAAATTTCAAATACAAGACCGTAATTACCAACTATTTACCGTGAAATTATGGGAAATCGAAGCGTTACCAAGATAGATTTCTTGGTCTCAATTAAAAATAGTAGGTTACTGTGTAGGCCACACCTCTGTGACACAGTGAAGGAGAAGAAGTTGGGAGCCACTGCTTTAAGCGATACCTTTTTCTCAGTTCCCATACACATCACATCTCACCACATTACATTTGTCCTGTTCCTTTTCATGAGGATGATCTGGGACTTAAGTAGAACGTTGCTCTTCTTTAACTGTTCTACAAGCAGTGTTAAACTGGGTTATTTAACACTGCTTGACTCCTCATGCTGACTCTGCTGCTCGGCACTGTAACACTGCAGGGGGGGAGGCTGCTCTGTCAGCCGCACACCTGTCACAGCACAGGACTTGTTTTTTCATTTGGAACACTGATGCTCCTACAGCAAAAGCTCTGTTTCAGCCTTGCTTTGGCTGCACTCTTTGCAATAAATGCAATGTCTTAGTTTGCCACTTTATCATATCTGAGGCACAGAAATTAAACAAGCCATCTTTGTGAAAGTCATACAGTATGTTTTGGCCTTTTTATATGTGGTAGGCTCTGGTTCAGAGACAGATGATCTCTGCTAAAGAGGATTTGGCAGGATTGTGTTTTAAGGTTGGGATTTTGCTCACCATTTCTCAGGTTTGCACCGGTGCAGTCAAAGGACATATTGGTTGCATTGTTGACCAAAATGTTGCCCTGATTAGCCTTAGGCTATCGCAGTGAGCTGGTACAAGATAGAGTCAGGAAACTCCACCCCATAACTGGAAATTATGTTTAAATGTTTCACAAGAAATATGACCCCAATTGACCTGAAAATGGTGCTTTAATCATAAAGGCTGGCACACCAACACTGAGACACTTTAATGCAATAAAAGCCAAAAAGTGTATCTAAAATGTCTTTTCCACCATGAACAGACAATATAAGGGATATGTATGCAGATAACCAAAGTAACATTTGATGAAGTGTGAACAGGGAACTTCAGTTTCTCTAATGTTTCCCCACTTCTCTGGGGTGTGCACTTCTCTTTCAGTTGAGACTATGACAAATCAGTCTGGTGTAGACTCACTCCCCAGCTTCACTCCTCAGTTACTGGTTTGAAATTGGCCTCACTACAGATTGCTCCACACAGTCACACACAGTCTCACACACACACACACACACACACACACACACACACACACACACAGGGAGTGTGTTTAACAGCCAGAATGGGGCTGAGTTTAAGTCCTTTTCCTCAGCTGTCTTGATATCAGTTTTCTCACAGGCTTTGTTCTGCTTATTCACTTGTTCTCCACTGTTTGTCTTTGCAGATCCTGGTGCTTGAACTAAACGATGAGGCAGCGGAGCAGACGGTGGAGGCTAAAGTCGTAGATTTACTGCAAGGCCAAGAGGGCTTCCGCTGGAAGGTAATGAGCGGTGTTGGACCGGTTACTGCAAAAACAAATGCATCACTCATAACTGTACAGCTGTAATGCTTTACTCCCTCAGACCTGTAATATCTGACGGTGCTTGGTACAGTGTATTTACCTTCCTGTTCTTCCTTTCTATCATTATTTGTTAACACACTGTGCCACCCGGCAATATAACAGAAAATAAAAGAAGAGTCAAAGTGATCAGTCAGTTGTTTTTCCCGTTGATCAGGGCCACACTCGGCTGGACGTGCGAGAGGAGCCGGTGCTGTTCCCTCCAGGCTTCCAGCCCTTCTGTCTGGTGCAGTGCCAGCCTCCCGCCGTGGTCACCGCCCTCACCCTGCACTCAGAGTGGAAGCTGGTAGCTTTTGGCACCAGTCACGGCTTTGGCCTGTACGATTACCAACAGAAGAACAACGTCCTCGTCAAGTAAGCAGACACACAGAAAACAGAACACAGCTTTAATCTGACTTTTCACATACTGGAACATTCTCTGATTCTTGTTTTTAACAGTTGCAGAGTTACATCTGATGATTTATTTAGCTTTTCAGATTCAGTCTTTTTCCTCAAGCCCTCTTCTCAGCACTAAGTTACAGTCCCCCTGACTCAGCTGTATCAAAGCACACTTAATACATCTTTAACATGCAGAAAGACTTAAGAGATGTCCCGTAATGGGCTAAAGGTTAAGTATAGTGCACATTAGCGGTGAGACAAACATTGATGCGCTTGCATTTCAACATTCTTTATTTATGCACACTGTTGTACTGTAAACCTTTTCTCAGCTGTTTTACTTTTTGACATTTTCACTGGTATCACCATACAGGCAGAGTTTCCTGTATGTAGGGATGGGAATTGATACAATTACTATGATATCACTGCTATAATCAAATCTGCTTGTTGGTCTGAATGCTTTATCAATTCCCTTATTTAATTCCTGATCAAATTTCTATGTGAAAAGATCCCAAGAAGAGAGCAGTGAGGATCTCTGAGCCTCCAGAGAACTGTAATTGTTCCTACTGATGGAGCGCTAACGTTAGCTTGAGTGTGAGGCTGCCGGAGTTCAGTCTTAACGTTACAGTACAGCAGCATCAGACTGTTGTCTCGGACTAAATCTCAGTCTGGCTGTGATCGACAGTTGTTCATTGGCAGGTTTTGTGAATTACAGACAACATTAAGCTTAACGACGCCTGATAATTCAGTATTAGCAGTGTCTGGAAACTGTGGTGCCTCATTGATCCACTTGGACAGGGGAAGACTGAAGGAGCATGACGGCTGACTGATTACTTTAATTTACTAAGATGCTGCAAACACTCAGGTTCAGGCGGGGTCACAGAATAATTCTTAGACATGTCTATAAGACAAAGGTTTGTTTAACTCGATATGAATTCTTACAAACTCAGAAACACGTAAAATTGCATTGTTGTCTAAGGGATCCCTGGTTTTCTATCCTGCAAAAAGGGGCACAGCCTGATGTTTTGGCAGAGTATACATGCAGTGAACAAAGAATGAATGAAAGATGGAATGGAATGAACAAAGAGGTGGATTCATTCACTGAGGCTTGAAACAAACAGAAGAACATTTTTAAAAAGACAATGATCTTCAGTTTGACAAGATGAGAATGACTGAGCAACAGGACACCCCAGCAGTTGTTCTATGATTACTCTGCCAAGTTATCAACTTGGCAACTTGGCCGTTCTTTAAAGTCATCTGATTTCTCTGAAAGGATGCTGCGTTCCAGACATTGGAGGTAGGAATTTTCCCACCTCCCACTAGAAAAAGTGGGATGGAAATGGAACTCCAAAGTCAGACATCCCTCTTGTGACCCTCTTGTGAGGAAGAAGCAGTTGTCTGACGTCAAGAATGGCAGCACCCTTGGAAACCTACAATAATACATACTATTATATATTAAAAACCTGTTAAGCATGTAAATTGATGTCAAAATATGACTAAATGCCATAAAATGTATAATGGCGCATTATACCTCACGTGTTGTTTTTCTTCCTTTGTGTCATTTATGCCTGGAGGCTGCTCTGCTCAGGGTTCAATTCAGTGTGCACTTGCTCAAGAAAGTCGTCAATTTGTCACAGTCAACCATGTTTTTGTTTACTTTTTGTGCATTGTGCACCTGGAAGGTTTTGAGGTCGAAAGTTGGAAATTTCAAATGGGAAATTCTGACCTCTGTTGTCTCGAACGCAGCTTAACTCTACTTCCTCAATTGTAGATGCACCCTAAATCCCAGTGACCAGCTGGCCATGGAGGGTCCTCTGTCCAGGGTGAAGAGCATAAAGAAGTCCCTCCGACAGTCCTTCAGGAGAATCAGACGCAGCAGAGTGTCGCTAAGGAAACATCACGTCAACAATGCTGCCAAGGTACATCTCCAGTTCTCCGCTCTTCTGTCCACTGAGAGTCAATAGAAGCAATACTGAGAGAAATCTTAAATCTGTGACTTTCTTGTGCAGCTCCAGGAGGCCAACGCTCGTCTGGAGGCGGAGCTTGCAGAGATGGAGCTGGCTCCCGTTCAGAGGAAGATCGAGGCTCGCTCATCAGACGACTCCTTCACCGGTCTCGTCCGGACGCTCTACTTCGCTGACACCTTCCTCTCAGACAGTGAGTTACTCCATCCAGCACTAAATGTTTGACTGAGAAGAAAATGTTTACTTCAACCTCAGGGTTTTTCACATGTCTCCTCGTCTTCTTGTAGGTTCACATAACACACCCTCCCTATGGGCAGGGACCAATGGCGGCTGTGTGTTTGCGTACATGCTCCGCATCCCTCCTGTAGAGCACCGAGCAGACGAGCCAGTCGCAGCACAGCAGGGTGAGGAACACAGATTTAGATGTTTGAGGTTGACCGTTTTCTCATCTCTCTGCTCTTGTTGTAACCTTCTTTCTTCCAGCCAAGGAGATCCAGCTGATGCACCGGGCTCCTGTCGTTGGCATCGTGGTGCTGGACGGTCACGGGGCTCCTCTCCCGGAGCCTCTGGAAGTGGCCCACGACCTGGCTCGCTCACCTGACATGCAGGGCTCACACCACCTCCTGGTCATATCTGAGGAACAGTTTAAGGTCTGGTTCTCACAAACACACACACACTCAAGAATCTTTGATTTCATTGATCAGGTTTAAAGGTGATTTCTCAGGAGAAGCCTCCCCACATGTGGTTGTAGAGCGATGTTTGGTGCTGACAGAGCACAAAGATTAGACAAAACAAAAAAGAGGAGAAACATTTTTGATCAGTGATTTGTTAGCCTTTGAGTTCACCAAATCCAGATTGTTTTTTTTTTTACAGCAGGGCATCGACTCAACACTAGAGAACAAATACACATTTATATTATATTGTCAGCTGGGAACCATTAACCAGAACAAATTCTATTGCAACAATTTAAGTGGATTCCACTGAAGGATGGAGGTATATAGACATTTCAGTTTTATTGTCCCATCATCTGAATGTTTCAGAAACTTTCCCACCTTGATCGAATTAACATGAAATATAAAGCAGTTGTTTAATTAGTTAATCAGAGGTCACGTTAACCAAACATTTTCCATCATTGACTGAATTTCTCTGATAATGATGTGGAAATCTGAAGGCCATCCATCATTTTGACAGACTGAAACACGATCTACCGTAAAGAGTGGTTGTGTCTGTTGCAGAGAGGGAGGAGTCACCTTAAGCCTTATAAAAGAGAATCTTTAGTCAAATAATCACAAACTCACGACAGGGACATGATATATTTCAAGTTAAAGTTTTTTTTTAAAAATCCACAAAAGGGAGGGAAAAAAATAAAACAAACTATTGACACATCCAGTGATCTGGAGGAAAAGAGCGAAGACAAGCTCAAACCTGTCTGCCCTCCACACCACACCTGACTGCCTGGGCACAGGGCAAGAGGGGAGAGAGAGAGAGGAATAAAGGCACTAAGAGGGTCTGAAAAGTCACTACAGCTAGCGAGGAAGTTGTCAACACTGAGCCCAATAATTATGATGTGGTTGATAAACGAGGCAAAAAAAGAGGGAGGAGGATGAAGGACAGGCAAGTGGCTAAAACTACATTTATCAGCCAGCTGCAGCACTTTGTGTTGTCCGCAGACCTCAGCTGCTGACATGAAAAGTGATGACATGTCTGTGTCTCTGTTCATCCTGTCTCTCCCTGCCCTTATACATGCATTATCTCTTTGTGTGTACTGTATATTAAATGTTACTGCGATCAAGTTGTTTTTGAAAATTAAAAGCTATTAAATAAGCTCATGTCTCATTATCTTAAAAAAATGAAAACTAAAATGATGTGTACAAATTGAATATGATGGAATTTTTATGAACCTGTGCGTCAAAATCATCAGACAAGAAAGTCTTCTGTTGTGAACATGTTCAAGATTTTGTATATTGGCACAAAACATCAGTTACTAGCAACTTAGATTATACCATAATAACCACAGAACTGGCACTTTAATGTAAGAAATGCAGGTTCTGCAACCACAACACATATGGCTATGATCTACAGACTTATTCAACTAGCAGTTGTTCATCAAAGTTTTCTATTACAGACAACTTGTAACAGTTTAGGAAATGTTAGGGAAAGTCATAAATAATAATAAATAAATAGATTTGCTACCAAACTATAATGCCATTAAATAGTGCACAGTAGTATCAGTACACTGACTGTGTTGGCGTGTGTTCAGGTGTTCACGCTGCCGAAGGTGAGCGCTAAGATGAAGCTGAAGCTGACGGCCACAGACGGCTCCAGGGTGCGGAGGGTGGGCGTGTCCTGGTTCGGCAGCAGTCGGTCGGAGGAGTACGGCGAGAGCGGCCTGGTGGTTCTGACCAATCAGGGCGACGTCCACGTGATCTCGCTGCCCACGGTCAAGATGCAGGTCCAGTACCCCTGCATCCGCCGAGAGGACGTCAGCGGCATCGCCTCCTGTGTCTTCACCAAGCACGGCCAGGGTAAGGACGAGGGCTGCAACTAACCATTATATTCATAGTGTGTTATTTTCTCGATTTATAGTTGTTTGCTTTTAAAATGTCAGAAGACAGTGAAGAACAATGATCAGTGTTTCCCAAAGTCCAAGATGATGTCCTCAGTCATCTTGTTTTTTTCCACAACTCAAAATTTTGAAATATTGTCAGAGAGGAGTAAAGAAAGCAGAAAATATTTACATTTAAGAAGCTATACTTGTGAGGACTCCTGGTGCATTTCCTCGCCCTCAGCCTTGACTATTGAAACTACAGGCCCAGCCCTGGCTGTTACTCTAAACTAAACCCCTCAAACCAAGTCTTAAACCTCAAACAGTCCTTTGAGCAAGTGAAGACCAGACGTAATGTGTCTAAAATTCACAAAGATTTAATGACAAAAAAACCCACACACAGGCCTCCAGTCTGACTGTTAACTGGCAGAAACAGCCTATAAAACCACAGACACGTGTGTGTTCCCATTTGCACTGGTACAAACCAGTGTGTCTGGGATTAGTTTGTTATAAAATGTTCCACCTGCAGTAATTTAGCTGTGACTCACAGTTTTGGTACCACCATCTTTACACACACCACCGCTGCTCCCTGTGCTGCCACATACTGCTGTGAACCTAGAGGCCAGCGTCTTACGTGATACTTAACATGTATAGTCTACTAGCTGTGATCCAGTCTTTTCAAACAACAAAAAAGACTTTTTAAAAAGAATTTGCCAGGGTTGTTTTTTAATACCAAAAGAATTGAAGGCTGGAGGGTTGAGTAACGTTGGGTCGGAGTGTGGACCGACTGGCGTGCTCGCTGGTGCGTGGTCCAGCATCTTTTAGGGCACCAGGGACACTCTCTGGTGCTGATGTTGATGTTTGTAACAACTGTACCTGTGGAGAATTATTGGACTGACGTAGATGTTTGGGGGCCATTCTGTGTGTCTATTGTTGTATCTGTTTTTTCTTGGGCCCCCTTCCAAAAGCTTTAGGTGTCGGTTTCACGTATCCAAATTATTGTCCTGTTACTGATGGCACCTCTGTGTCCTGGTGTCTTCCCTCAGGCTTCTACCTGATCTCTCCATCTGAGTTTGAACGTTTCTCTCTGTCCACCCGCTACCTGGTGGAGCCTCGCTGTCTAGTGGAGGTTCCTCTTCAACGCGGAGCTTCATCTGCTCACAGGTACACACACTCCCACTTTATAGATTTTATTCTGGAAACACACAGTTTGTTTCAGTACTCATTTGTCTTCTGTGTCCTTCTAGAAACGCCAAACAGGACAGCGAGGACCCAGGTAAAATGTTTCAACAAAAAACACAGCGTCATACTTGAACATGCATGTGGCTGAGAGACTGGCTGACAGAACACTACATGTGCACATGTAGTGTTCTATTTGTTGTTGTTACACTCTGTGCTTGTGCTGTCTGTCTGTAAATACACACACACACTCATTGTTTGTGGCTGACTGTACTGTACTGACTTGTCCTCTGCCTGCTGCCTGTTTGTTCCAGAGAGTGCAGCTAGACGCGTTATGGAGCATGCTTTGCTGAATGACGAGAGTGAGTACTGCAGAGAAAGAGACAGATGAGAGATTGTGTTCAAACTTATCCTATAGACATATGATAGAGGACAGGAGGCCCCTCTGTTATCATATTAGATCCCTTAAAGTGTGGCTTCAGCTGTAATAGCACCGTGTGCTGCTCTCCTAACTGGTATGTCAGCTTTCTGCTCCCATTGTCATCAGACACACCTACATCAGCAGCTTGGAAACCTCATCCCATGGCATGATTAGCTGTATCCTGATATGACTGAACTGCTGCTACAGGTCTCAGATGAAGTTTGAAGTGTTGTGCTGAGTGTTTCTTTTCTTGCAGAAGTACTTCAGGAGATCCAGAAGTCACTAGAAGGAGATCAGACGTAAGTATGAGCCACGGATCGTTCGGTCAGATGGGCTGTCCTGGTCTAAAAGCAAATGATCTGAAGGAAGCCCATTTGGAAAGTAGATTTTTTGTGATGCCATACAGCTTTAGAAGACCCACCAGTGGGCTGTATGACAAAGGTTCAACCTGTCCGGTGTATGTTTTGGTAATCAGGCTTAACTAACCATAACAAAGGCAATCAAGGAGAAGCAGTCACACAAAGCTGGTTATCAGCTCGACTGGTCAACCCAGGGTTTCCCACTCATGAGCGTGTTCACATGAACAGGGCAGCGTTTGCAGCATCTGACTGACGACAATACTGGCAGCAACTTATTTCACAAATGAAGAGCAAACTGTAATACTATACGATATGAAGAAGTAGGCTGTCATAACCATCATAATCAAGCCTATAAACATTACAGCTGCAGCTGCCACATGCAGGAAGGAACTCCGCCATCGTTAAGCTCTCACCAAACAACAGCAGGCATCTGTTTGCAGTTGATATAACAACTACAAATGACATAATATATGATGATGTTGACTTTACAGCTTGTCAGCTTGCTCTGCTGCCCCCAAGTGGCCATAAATCATTGGATTTAGTTTTGAAAATATATCAGAAGTAACTACCCACAACAAAGTATTAGCCCACAGAACACTTCATTAACGTCTGCTAATAAGAAGAGGAATGTGAACATGTATACTGATACACTGTCTAACACAGAGTGACGGGGCAACAGTGATGCTGAGTGACAGACAACTTTCCTGTCATTCTAGGTGTCACTCTGGCTTCCAGCTATGTCGAAATATTGGACATATTTTTTTTCATGGCTTTCCGACCACATGAAAACGTAGCGTATGCACTAGAGTACACTGTGCATGAAAGTGAGGGACGCATCACGTCCCGTTTTGTTTCCGTAAGGGGCAGTGCATTTTATTTTCAGTTTGAGATGATCCAGTATTATACAGGACGGGTGGCAGCCCGAGATTAGATGAGAGAGACACGCAGCAGCAGAAGTACATGCTGTGAGTTTAAATGAGCATTTATTTTCCTTTCATGACCTCGAGGCAGCCATGTTTCTTTGCTTTATTAGGCACTTTTTTCACCGTTCAATATATTCCCAGTCATACTTGGAACTCTTGACTGACTGAATGTGGGATAAAGTTCAGAAAAAATGTCCATTTTGGTCCAACTCTGATGTAAAGGTAAAACTCTGATGTAAAGGTAAAACAGTGCAGACGTCTGAAAGCTTGAACTGGTCGTGTAATAGAAGCTGTTGTGTGTTTTTAACAGGTCATTCCTGGAGAATAATGTGAAGAGTGCTGTAGCTTGAGAGGACACCTCTGGACAGTTGAGGTGAGACGAAAGTAGAGGCACATTTTCACCTTTGGTACTAAAAACTGACGTGTTATTAGCCATGTTTACATCAAAGTATTTTTATACCAAGTTTTACATTAGAGAAGGTTGATGGGGGAAAAAAGCAGAATTCAAAAAAAAACTTTTTGTTTTTACACGCGCTTCAAGATTTTTTCTTTTTCTTTTCCTTTTTTACAAGAGTTAATACCATTAATGGGAGATGGAAATACCTTTTCCAAATAAGTTGTGACATGACTGATGAGCTGTTTCCACTCCGAGAGGAGAAGAAGCAGAAACAGTTTCTGCTGTTGGTAACAACTTTCCCATGAAAGAATAATTACAACTTGCCCAGCTGAAATTCCTGAAGACATCTCTATTTTCCTCTCGTAGATGGCCATGGCAACTGGTTTTGTTTCTTCTTCTTCTTTTTATTGGTGTTGGCAAACAACTGTTTTTGTTTCCAGTTCACAACTTCTACTTCTTCTACCAGTCGATGGAAACACGCCTGATCAGGGGCCGGCGAGGCTGCCAGTCCCTCTTGTTTTTGTCAGTGTTATTATTATTATCATTATTATTTTGTTCCGAGGGAATCTGCCATCCCATGCATGAAAATAAATCAAACTTTGCACATATGTCCAGTCCTCTGCCAAACTTCCTCAACTGGCTTTGTAGGCCGATAGTCCTGATGATGGCGCTACAGCAGTTGTCGAAATTTTAAAACTTTGAAATAAGAAATTATCCGTACGTGTGACAACTTTGCAAGTTACGAGAAAATGCTGCCCCAGTTGAGCAGAAACTTTCACACACTTTGAGCTGGCAGGAATGTTAAAATCCGTCACTGTAAAACAAATTAAATCTTTCTCCTTCCATGTTTTATGCTCAACTGACACCAAATTTGTTTGTGCATGTTCACACTGTTCTCCACAGACCCTCCAGCCGGATTTTTGGTTCATCAAAAATTTAGCATTTTAATGCACCTTAATTGAGGTGCATTAAAATGTTTTACGCTAAACAGCTACTGTAAATTCATGTTGATGGGGAAAAAAATGACAAGATTTTGAAGTCACTGTAAATGTAGTGTGGTAAATTCCAGAATTGTATCTCAAAAAACAGAATTGAAAGGGAAAAAAAAGCATTTTATCCTCATGTCAGCTTTGCAGTTAATGGAAAATGGAGCATCTGTAAACATCAGTTTGACACTTAGGGAGCGATCAATCTTTGTGAGAATAAGTTACAGGCAGGCAGTTATAGGTTACATGCTTAATGAATTTCCCCTTGGGGATTAATAAAGTATTTCTATTCTATTCTATTCTATTCTATATGTTGTCTGGATGAGGCTCACAAATCCTCAGAATTTTTTCTTGAAAACTGAATTTTTGACACTAGTTTGGAATTTGCCTTTGTGCGTCTGTGCTGATTGCCAGAGTCACAGTGTGAAGCCATCTGTGGGTCGTCACCTGACATGTAACTCGACAGTGTTGTGACTTGCTCTTGGAGTCAGAAGTTGTGAATTCGCCTCCTGGTTGATGCAGAAGTGATGATGCTGAAGTTTTAAACAGTTATCGGTCCAGACAGTTCTGCTGATGGACCCTCATGTGTCTCTCATTTGTCTCCTGTTTTCTCTTCCTCCTCTTCCTCCTCAAAATACCCCACCACAACACATCACTGCACAGCAGATATCATTTTTTCCTTTTTTTTCTTTGTAGTGACATTTAAAAGTTTGCTTCATATTCACAGAGTTGTATGGAAACCTGCTATTGACTGTTTTGTAATCAAGTGTCTGGTTGTTGATTGTGTGTCCTCAGAGTGAACTGACACGTGTATGAAGCGTACTGCAGTCCTGTAGCAGCACTCGCCTCCTGCTCGGCTGACACAACCACTACTGACCCCCGACCTCTCGCCTCAGTGACTGACCTCCCCGCCCTCAGCTCACAGCGGCCCCTCACACAGACACCAAAGGGCTCCTGGCAGTAGTGCCCCCTGAGCACCACGAGGCTGTCTGAAGGCTCACTAACAGTGCAGACTGACAGAGGGTGAAGGAAGAGACGCCACCTGTGCCTAAAGACCACACGCTGTCCACATATCATCTGAGCACGGTCACAGCCATCCAGCCCAAAGCTACATGAAGCACATTCCTCACACGTGACCAACGCCATCGTTCATCAAACCAGCATCTCCGATCTGCCATACACACCACCTGTTGAAGACTTTGATATCAACCACAGCCACTTCATCCTGAAGCCTTTATCACCACCAGCCTTTTCATGTGGATGCTGCCAGTGGAAACGATTCATCCAATCAGCACGCTCTCTGCTGCGCAATCTCACTGGCCTTCATCCCCCCACCCCCACATGGACACGCAGCTGGAAGGAATGTGGGGGATGATTTTCAATCATCTTGATGAAAATATTTTGTAGCTCAAGTTTTATGTGATTTGTGCCTGATTATTTTTTTATTTGAAGAAACCTCAGATTTATATTGTGGAAGCTCATTCATGTCAGGAAAAGAAGAAAAAATAGAAAGTTTGGACTGATTTAAAATAATAATAATAATAGTACAAAATAAAACATGGTGAGGTGTAATAGGAGGAGATATTTTGACTTTGACCATGTTGTACTTATTATCACTTATTATCTGTGGAACATTATGAGGGACAGACATAAGGGCAAAAAATGAGGCAGACATTTTTTTAAATAATTATTTTTATTTATTTATTTATTTTATTTTTTTTACATTTTGAGAATAAAGTCAAAATATTGAGAATAAAGTTTAAATTTCGAGAGTAAAGTCAAAATGCCATTTCAACTTTTTTCATCTAACACAAAATACAAAAACATCTCTGATTGATATTCAAAGTTCAAATTTATTCTCTGCATTTAATTCTTGAAATGCAAAATAATTTTTAAAAATAATCCAAAATCCACCTTTTTCTTGCTCTACTTTTTTTTTCCTATGATGTTATCATATGGTATCATAATTTATCCTAAAGTCTTGTTTTTTTAACATAATTTTGACCTTTAAAAAACGTTTCATAACTTACCATTTTGTTACAGAAAATTAAAAAAAAAAGAACATCCTCATTTATACTGAAAGTTCAACTTTATTCTCAAGATTTCGACTTAATTCTTGAAATGCAAAATAATAAAAGATCCTCCTCCACTTGTTTTCCTTGTATCTGTTTGGTATCATAATTTATACTCAAGTTTTTTTTCTGTTGCATAATTTTGACCAAGAAAAAAAAACAACTTACCATTTCATAATTTATTTTTTGTCATTCCGTACTTTCTTTATTTTGTGTTTTCTTTTTGGCGTCGATGAGCTTCCACAGAAATCAGACAAACTGTCAAGGGAAAATGCTGTCAGTGCCCCAGAAGAGAAAAAAGAAGTTGTTTTCTGTATGTTGAACCACATTGATGTTAACTTGTTTTTTTTTAATCTTTCAGTTGACGGTTATTAAATTAGTGCTAGCATTACAAAGTGTCCTCTGCTAACTCAGCCCCGCCCCCTCCCGTCCACTCCGTAACCGGCCATAGGTACTTCTCCACTACTGCGGAGCTCACAATGCTGTACTTTTTTGGGGGAACAGCTTTCTATGGGGTTTGGTTTTTAATTATTTTTTATGTAAACCATTTTTTTTATGCCAGAAATGAATAATGTAATTTAGGAATGTAATTGTAAGCTATTGTAGTGAAATGTTTTTAATATATACAGTATGGATGTGACTCAGTCTGTACCTGTGGGCCTGTTGTAACGGGGTTGGCTGCTATTTTAGATCGTACAAGGAAATATTTTGGTACTGTGTCTCACAATGCTGGGTAATTTTAGTGTCAGCCTAGAATATATTTTTGTAGTGAACTGATTAAGAACCCTAATTTTTTTTTGATTTGTAACTTCACACTACAGTTTTCTTGTGGATAATTATTACATGTTTTTTCCCAAGAAAGAATGCGTCTGTTTATTTTTTTCTCACGACACTGATGTCTGAGAAATTCTTGACAGTGTATGAATGTTGTTTCTGAATGCTCCACTGAGACCTGAAAAAAGCCAGAACATTTAGACTGCCAACCCGTCATTTTGGCCCGCCTGATTGTATTCCAAAACTCGGTCTTCTTTTTCAGTTTCTGCTCTCTTCTCAAAGCCCGGCTATAATCTTGGTCTCTGTGAGCCGCAGCGTCCGGGCCGTCTCTGGTGAAGTGGATAAAAAGAGGGATCGGTTGTCATACATGCACAGCCAAGAGTTTTGGTCATCCATTATAGAATGAGGCGCTTTGTCCACTAATTGCCTCGAGCCGCGGTGGCTTCGCTGCAACCTGAGCCCTCTGAGGACCCGGCCGAGGCCGGGCGGGCTAACAGCAGCGGCTCTGTTAGAAGATGACCCTGCAAGATGAGTCATTGTCATATGCAACCTGAAGATGTTAAATGAGCTAGAAAATGGTGCCTGGGCTCATCCTATTGAGCTTAATATGTTGTCATGGATGTGCCTTCCTCCAATTTATGTGCAGGTTACAGCTCAATAATTTAATATTGAAGTCAAGTCTAAACTGTTGTTTTGGTTTTGTTCGGCATCGGTTTTAATCTCAGAGTATTTACATCCACATCCAATTGACTGTAGGAATTTTAACCCTTTTTATGCATTGTTGCCTATTCTTTTGAGACAATTTAGAGTCAGTAATCGGTGTCTGCACTGTTCCTAAACGCACCAAGACCTCAAATACCAATATTTTGGTTTGGTAAAATGTCCCGAGCACAACAGAACAATTAGGAAAAAATAAGGAAATACAGGCAGAAGACTGCAGGGTCTCTGCAGATGCAGACACCACCACACACTGACAGTGGGTCATAACTGATGATTGAAATGGGTTATGTAATATGAGTAACATAATAACGTACAGATTATACCTTTAACTAGAGCACAACATAACGGTTCAACTTCTTATTTGCTCTGTTCAAGAGTGAGATATGAAGGTCAATAACAATCTAAACATGTTAGTGAGCCTTTCACCATTTCAGCATAAAGCTTCCAGGCTGTGATCGAGGATGCTGAATCTATTTCTGACGTTCAAAAAAAATAAAATAAATAAAATTAAAAATGGACATTTAAGCCGGAAGTGGCCATATTTCTATTAAGTATCAGTCAATTCATAAGCTTCAGAAGACACTGACTCGATTGCACAGATAACTTATTGAAATAACTGAAATAACTTCAACTCTGTTAGAAATTGTAAAATGTTTATGAAAATTATCCAAATGATGCTGATGTTTTAATTTACAAACCACAACTGACTATATTTTCCATATCAGCCAAGCAGTTGCTGAAATATTGTTCATATAGGTAATAAAAGTAATTATGCAGATTGCCTGGCTTATGCAAGTTAAGATGCAGTGCTTTCATACTGCTGGAGACCCATACTTCACATTTCTGACATAAAATTTTGGGGTACTCAACATGTCCAGGTTCACAATAGGGCTCTATTAGCTGGCAAAAAGACTATAAAATTTGTCCTCATATTTAATATTTGCTTCCAAATCCTTTGCGGCCAGCGAGAACATTGGCAATAAGTGGGGTGAATAGAAATAAATATAAATAACACAACTAACAGATCAGCAATTCCCATTTTCTGAAGGGTAAAATGACTGTTTACACTGCACGATCTTTCCTCAGGAACTAGGAACCCTTGGAGGAACTCAGTGCATTTCCACCACTGGGACCATGGTCTAAGGTAAGTTCCAGGGACATTACTTTATCCTCAGAAAGTCCCTGTATAGGTAGTACTTTCAAAAAGCACGCTTGCAGCGTTTAATATTTGACTGTTTTAGTACTTGATGTATTTTATTTTTTAAAAATCTGCAACTGCAAACCATTTAATGACAGCCATCACTTTTATTGCGTTTACAGTTTTTGGTCAAAAATTATAAATGTGGGAGTGTTAAGCATCAAATTTCAGTGATATGATCCTGCAAGGTGATAATAAACTAGAAGAATTGAGAGAAAAAATAAGATGGCAAGAAGAACTTGACTTAACACTGTCTAATACTGAGTGGGAGAATATGAGTCTGTCATTACACAAGACAACAGCATCTCAGTTCTGGCGAGAATATGCCTGGAAATTCCAGATGAGATATTTTGTAACACCTATTCAACAAGCCAAACTCCAACAATCAGTAACATCAAATTGTTGGAGAGACTGTGGAGAAAACCGTGCTGATTATAGCCACATCTTTTGGTCTTGTCCGGTTTTAAATACTTACTGGAAATATATTTGTGTGGAAATTAAAAACGTTTTAAAAATTGACCTAAAAATTTGTCAGGAGTTCATTCTGTTAGGAAAATTGCAAAAGGGGGTGGTTGGATTTGAAGATAAATACCTTATTAGAATACTGAGGATAACTGCTCTTAAACTCTTAGCAAAAAATTGGCTCCAGAAACTCAGTCCAAGTGTAGAGAAATGGAGGCCTGGTGGAACAAGTAAAAGAAATGGAGCAATTAACACATAAAATCAGAGGAAATCTTAGAATGGGATGCACACGGTGGGCCAAGTGGGAGAGCTATATAGAAAATATGGGACAAACATAAGATTAGATCCATAATGTAATTTGTATTGTATTTATATAACTGGTTGATGAATTATGAGTTTTTTTATGATTTATGTTATTTATTGTGCACCTGTGAATAATATGAATTTGGAAGTATACATGGACTGAAAATTATGTGTGTGTGTAGAAATGAGTGTATTTAGTCACTTTTATTAGTTTTGATATAATATTGGCTATCTTGTTGAGGGTATTGTATTGTAGTGTTTTGCTTTGTTTTGTTTTTCTTCTATTTGTGTTTTTGTTAGTTATTATATGTAGTGTATTGTTACTTATTTACATGTCATTGGCTTTATGTCACAATATCTCACATCCTTGAAAAAATAAAGTAAAAAAAACAAAACAAAATTGTGTTTACTGAGGTCACCGTGACCTCGACCTCTGACCAGCGAAATTTAATGAGCTCATCCCATGACATATTGCATTCACGAGGCCTGAAAACATAATGCTATAAAAACATAAAGACACAAAAGTCATGAAAAAAGGTTTTACAGGAATTCTAAATCTCAGTGGTCCCTCGACATACAGTCATGACCGTGCACGGAAAAAATTAGGCTGGTCGGACCAGCAGTATTCGAGATTAGCTGCAGACAAGCTAGGTCCAGGCATCATACACACACATACACAGAAGCAATTACATGATCCCCTCCCAGCTTACACCTGGCGGGGATAAATATGTTCCTGTCAAAACACTTCTAGCCTGCTGACATATTAACAATATAGAAAAGTGGCCAGTCCAGCATTCCAACACACACTGACAGAATCTCCTTCTCCCAGAGGAAAAAGCCACGTAATGAACCTCTTCTCTCTCCTCCCTCTCTCCTCCCTCTCTCCTCCATCAGCACCTATTGTTGATAACTCTGAGCAGCACCTCTCACCTTTCCTCCCGAGCATTCACCAGCTGGTCGTATGAACGGCAGCAGAGCTGTGTGACCTGCCAGATCCAGCTGTATTATTCATGAGGCACTTTGTGTGTGTGTGTGTGTGTGTGTGTGTGTGTGCGCGCGCGCCCACGCTCCTGTGCACGTGGTTTCACCTTTGTCAACAGGGGCATTGTGTGTACTCATAAACCACACACACACACTTCTGTTGGGTGTGTATTGCATATGTGGCTGTGTGCCTTCATGTATAATGTCAGTGGGTGGGATATTGGTGTGTAACTTCCCCTCAGTTCTCCTCCTGAGCGTGGGTGCATGTTTGTATCAGTGACACCAGCTCTTGAGGACACGCCGGAGCACTTTGCAGCCCCCCAGCCATGCCTGGGTTTCACCTGAGAAGCCTGGTAAGCTATATTACACAGAAAGAGCTCTCGCTGCTCTACCCCCAGGGTGTGCAGGCTATACAACCACATTTAGGTGGATCTAAAGATAGCCTTTCACTGCGGTTTAGATTTAACCTACAGATAAGAGCTGTGGTTTGCTGTTACAAAAGGAAAAGGGGAGTCATTTTCATCCAGAATGGAAAAGATTTCTGGACATTTTGCATGCATTCAGCTTCACTTTGCTTTTGATTTGTTTTACTATATCAATTTATTGTTGAGTTTGTCTTGATTGAGATGCGTTGCAGTCTTCAAACTTCCAGTTCCAGCCAAATAATGACTGTTAGATATAAAATCAGGTCAGTTGTGGCTAAACTAGGTCTGACCTGGGTGTCTTTAGCCTCAGAACAAGGAAACCTGGTCTAAATGCTGATGGATTGAAGCCAAGGACCTGGTTTCACTGACTTTGACAGATGTGTTACTCAGATTACAGACCTTAACAGTTCATTTTATTGAGTGGCTAACCTATCTATCAAGTGCACTGTTAACAGATTTCTAATACTTGACTACTCAAATCTCAAGTCTTTTCTGGTCAATATCTTTATTCCAAATAAAGATAATTTATAATGTTTTGTTATTCTCTAGGTAATTTCATCTCTGAAGAATTATTAACCATGTCACCAGTCAAGTCTCAAGGTAGAACAAATGTCACAAAGCAGAGGGCAGTGGCAGCAAAGAAAGGAAATCAACAGAAAAATGTGAGACAGATTGTTTCCAAAGCACCTCAGCCTACTTCTAAAGTGCCTAATGGAAGACGAAAAGGTGAAAAGAGTTCACCGACTCTGGAGGATGGAAAGACAGATGCAGTGAAGAGCAATAGAAAGACTAAAACAGATCAAAGTAAAACGAGAGATTCAGAACAAAAAGGACCACAGAAACAAGTGGGGAGGGCACTGGGTAATGGGAAAAATGCAAATGGTAGGCCACCGCCTCAAAGTGAGAGAGTTAGTAAGACTACAGGGGGCACAAACAACACTACCAAACTCAAATCTTCACCGAAAATACCCCCAACCAGACCAGGAAAGATTAACAAGCTCCCCACCAAGCCCAAAAACACAAAGAATGACAGATTGACAGAGAGTGAGGAGGAGGAGGAATCAGAGAGCGATGCAGGAAGCTCAGCGGAGGTGACGGAAGAGGAAACTAATAGCGATGAGAAGGAGGAGGAGGAGCGGGGCAGTAACGAAGAGCCAGCTGAGACACAGGTGAGTGAAGAGAGCAGTGAGGAGGAGGCTGAGGCTTCAGACACCCAAAGAGATACAGAACAGACCACAAACGAGGAATCAGACAAAGAGCTTTCAGAAGACGCCAAATCCAGAAGTGAGTCTGAGGTGGAACCAGTTGCATCCAGTGAAGAAGAAGAGGAAGAGGTAAACAAGAAGGAAGCTGAAGTGCCTGAGGCTGCCACCAGTGATGGGGGTGAAGACAAGGAGATAACCCAGGAGGACACGTCAGAAAAGCCAACAGCTGATAAAGTCTGCAGACGACGCAGACAGACTCCACGTTCTTCAAAGCCTGCGCAAGAGTCGAAATACAAGATGTTTAAAAAGACAAAGGCAGATAAGCAGGCGGAGAAGGCTGAGAAACAGAGGGCCAAAGCTGAGAAGCAGAGGTTAGAAAAGGAAGCCAAACAAAAAGCCAAGGAAGAAAAAAAGAACAAGAAGAAGGCACTGAAAGAAGACAAACCCAGTCCTGCAACAGAGGAGATCCAACCACCAAGCAAGGTTGACACACCAAAAAACAAGGCCAAGTTATCAAAAAATATCAATGAGAAAGATTCTCCTGTAGAGGCTGATCCAGATCAGGAAGATGGGGAGGATGAACCAATATTGACCAAAGCCATCAAAGGCCAAAACCGAATTATGCTTCTCAAAGCCAAAGGTAAGGACATCAAAACCATTCTGGAGCCGGCGGAGGAGCAGTCAGCAGGAAGCGTTGTTAAAGGGCGACCACAGACCTCCCTCTTGGGGAAGGTCAAGATGGCATCTCTCAGACAGAAAACAAATAAAATGCTAGTAAAGCCAGAAGAGGAAACATCAGAGGGTGAGGCCCTTGATGGGGCATCCAGCAAACCCAAGGACCGTTTGATAGCCCGAAGAAAAGGTATGACCACTCTTCGCCGAGTGTCTGGTTGGATTCAGAAGAATGTGCCAAGGGGAGTAAACTTGAGAAAAAAGCTTTCTGCTTGGACTAGAGCCATCGGGGTGTCCCGCTGGCTCTCCCTTCGAGCAATAAAACAGAAACAAGGTCTCAAAAAATCCAAGGGTAATATCTTCAAACATAGGATGGCCATGACAGTTGCTAGTAAAACCAGCTTGTCCAATAAGAAAAATAAGAGCCCCTCTGAGGACAAAATGGCTAAAGCAAAAGCCAGCCTACTAAGAAAGGCAGGGGAGGGAGTGAAAGAAGCAGCCCCAGCTGGGGAGAAAGAGGTAGAGGCCAAATATGCTGTAGTACTCCCCAGGATGAACAAACTGGGCAAGGCAAAGACAGCCGAGGTGCCCCAAGCAGCTCCTAGACCTTCCAGTCCATCAGGTGCCACTGGATCATCAGGAGAACCTATTACATCGGAGCCCAAACCTCCGAAACCAGGTGCCAGGCTTGTGCTCCCTGTCAAACCAGATCTCAGCCTCCTGAAGTCCATCAAGAAGCCCTTGCCAGGAGGGTTACTATCGGGTGGAGATGTGGCAGAGAGGAGCCCTGGGTCTAGTGATACATCAGAAGGATCATCCAACACTGAAGACAGAAACAGGAGAGCTGCCCCAGACAATCAAGATGGAGTCAATGTGTTACAGGCTGCAAGAAGGAAACTGGACCCGTCCCAGATCAACCTGACCAAGATGGCCTTGTCAGGAGGAACAATAGGTGGTGGACTGATTCGAGCCAAGGGACCAGACCCAGAGATAGAGGCTGCAGCCGGAATACCCAAGTCCACCACTCAGCCCTTTCCAAATGAGGAAGCAAATGCGGTGACGTCAGGTGTCCGGTCCTTGTATGAAGAGGAGGCAGACAGGGAAGTGGCCCAGCTGATGGGTGAGGGGGGCATATATTCCATCCGCCACCCAGAGGTGCACTGGGCTGGGAACCCACGGATGAGTGGAGATCCTCAGGTATGTTTTACATCTTTGGTGGCAGAATATGATTAATGAGTATGAAAAGACCTTTTCTCACTTTTACAAGTCTTAGAGGGGAAAGAATATAGAGAGTCCCTGTAGTGTTTCCAAGTTTGACAAAATGTAGTTGAATCAGTGTGATCCAATAATTATTTTAAGGTCAATCTTCTTTGCTGCATGTGGTTCAGGACTGGCTGCGTGCTGAGAACCTGTTGCCCCACCAGACAGTGGAGAAGCTAACCAAGTGGACAGTCTATGATGATGAGAACCAGCCCAGGACCGTTCCTGCCCACAATGGCAGGGGCCCCTGGGAATCAGACGATCCCACCCAGGACATGCTGGAGAGTCGACTGGTCAGCACACAGGTATTACTAGCTGAGGTGGGATAAAGTCGTTGTTTTGCAAGTCATAAGACAGTCTCCTGTCTTTGCACAGAAGTTCCAACTCAAGTCCTAAGCAAGACCATCAAGCTCCAGGTGAAGTGCCAAGTAGCTCGCTATGCATGTTAATATTAGCCTAAACTTGCCATTCTTTGTTCAACTTCAAATGTTGGAAGACGCTGGAAGTTGTTGTGATACCAAATTTTTTGACCTACACGTTTTGTGTACTGCATTCTAGTTCTTACGGTTATCTTCCTGCATATCCCTCTCCACTTAGCTCATTCATGAGTCCTCTAGAGTCTTAGTTTATCGTCTTGGGAGATATCTTTCAATGCATAACTGATACCAAAATCACTGTAACTGATTCTCTTGGGAACATGAAACCAAATTTTTCAAAGTTGGCAGTTTTCATTGAGGGTCATTCTAAGAGAAAGCTCACCAAGTGACAAAAATTAAATGGCATTGTTGTTCCACTTTGGGTGTACTGAGTACACTTCATGGCAATTTGATTTACTTAAGTAAGTAAATCACTATTCCACCCAGACATTCCTGCGCTTTTTTTTGGTGTATATGAGGTATTTCCGCCTGATAATTGAAGCAAAGACAAACTTAACAATGTGTACGCCAGGATTTTAAATAACATGAGTTTGAATGAAGAACCTTGTGAGACTTGCTAGGTTCTTCATGTGTTTCCACTTTATTTTACACACCAGGACATTTTGGATATACACAATTTAAAGGCTGAAGTGTGAGGAACCATACTATGTCATATGCCAATAGCTACATCATTTTCATGTGCTGTTTGGTCGGTCAGTGAACTAAGCTATAAAGGGACAGACAGCAATGGCAGTAGCAGTACTACCAAAGTTTGTGAAATAGTCACAAAACTTTTTTTGTGACACGTAGTCAAGTTAGCAATAATATGTGATGTCTGGTTACACTTTCAAAATAAAGGTCTTGGGTAGGTTTAGGAAACAATCATGGTTTGGGTTAAAATAACTTCCTTAAACCAACCTCCTCACTAAGTGGACTTTCTCCCTCTTTACACTACATTCATCCTAATTATAATGAAATTAATGCTGACTGTCATAAAAAATATTGACATTTTGTGACTGTTTCACAAACTGTTGTGATACTGAGGTGATATTTGTCCTCAGTGGAGGTCTAATGAGGTGAAATAAGTGAAAACACCTATGTGACTACTGGTGTGCAGGTCCTTTAAAGCAGTGGTTCCCAACATTTTTTCCTTTTTCCATTGGTAAAGGTCTCTTTTCTAGCTTGACTTTTTTTTTTTCTTTTAACAAGTATGCTTCTACACACTTATCCTTACCAAAGTAATAATAATAATTCATAATTACAGAGTTTGAGAAATCACAGACGTGTGTGAGTATGGACAAAAAATATATCTTTTTAAATAGTCTTGTATATAGACTTTTTGTATAAATTGCAATTTTATTTAACGTGCAAAACTAATATTGACAACCTCAGAGCAGACAAAGTCTTGAGGACCCCCTGTGATTTTTAACCCCAGGTTGGGAACCGTTTCTTTTAACTATTAGTTGCCCCGATTGATACAGATGCAGTAGTACTGCTGGCAACCCAGGAACTCCAAAGCAGGCAGGGAACAGGGGAAACAAAAGCAGAACCAGTGATACTGGATACACCTTATGTTACCTTTCAGTACTATCCTGCTGTGGAAAAACTTAAACCGAAGAGTGGACCAGACAGTTTGGAAAGGGGAGATTTTGATGGTGGCACTATTGACTCCAAGAATCATCTCCACACCTCATAGTAGAATGGCCAGTAGTTAGATAACTTCCTCTGAACCAAAGTGTTGGACAGACAGAATGACCATTTGATTGATCAGCTGACTGACATGTGTCCCCATGTTTTGGCCTGCAGTTAGCAGGGAAACACTGTCTTGCACAGTGGATATTCTCTGCAACATTGTCTGTTGAGCCTCATTTACTAATTCCTCAGTATACTAAGTTTCAAATAGCATTTCCAATAAACTATATTGATGCCAAAGATTAAAACCATTACTTTAAACTCAGAAAAGTTAAACTATGGTTGACTAAGGGGTGGAGTGTCGGCATATCAGTTCTGCTTCGTCACTTATAGCCGGTGTGCAAACAGAACAATAGGACATAAAAGACTTGCTGCTGGTTTATTTATTTCCCAATCCAGATACAATAGGGCATACAACACACCGCCGCACACAGCTATGAGATTGCAGAATATCAGTTATCACACTGCTTTAGTGCTGCGTGTGGATTGGTTACCTGCTGTGGGAAGGTTATGAGTGTAGTGGACCATCAGCAGCAGGGAAGTGCAGAAACAAAACACGTCTTAAACCATAAAGGACACTTGCAAAGGCTCATTCATTTTTTGAGAAGAGATTTATTCGATGTTAACCAGACTAGACGATGGCCATGCAAAGAAGGTAAGGGCAGAGTTGTCTGAAGTTCATGGTCTTGACTGATGGGGCGTTTCAAATAGAGGCTGGGGGTGGTTTTGACTCATGTCCTCATATCTGCTCATGTCTGTGTGTTTTTCAGGTGGTGATGCCTGGCGGCAAAAGAGCTGTAGAAGTGGATGAGGTGGAGGATCTGTCCCAGCTGGAGTGAGTTCACACACACACTCAAACACACCTACCTGCCTACCTAAATATGCACTTTTTCAACCGTATTGTCTAATGTTCCCAGAGAGGTGTGCGAGAGCTCTGTGCTTCTGAATCTGAAGAAGAGGTTCCACCGTGACTGTATTTATGTAAGTTTCATTACTGATGTCACACTATCTGATGCATTTTAAAGCAGGTCAAATCCTGCAACTGGAGTTTTTGCGCACGTATACTGAAACAACGCAGAATAAAGCAATGTTATATAAACTCACATGAAGATAGTTAAATAATGCAGATTTGTTTTTGAAAATCAAATAATAGCTTAATCCTTAAAGGTGCAATATGTAAGAATTTTAGTTTAAAACATTCAAAAATAATATTAACAACAGAATGTGAAGAAATAACAGTTTTGATGTTATGTCAAACACGTCTATGTATTGTGTTGCAGAGATATCTGTTGTAGATAGCATGCTAACCAGCAATCCCCTCTTGTAAAACTGCTTTGTACTTAAATGGGCAATAGTCTGATAGCTCAGGTCTCCCTGTGTGGTTTCAGCTGGGAGATATGTGCCAAGAAAATAAATATTCTTACCAGCCCCCACCCCAAGCCGGAAAACCTCTTCTTTTTGGCAGTCTAAAGCTCCTTAGCTAGCAGTGTGAACACCAACTATTCCCCGGTGCTCCAAGCCCCGACACTGGGCAGAGATAAGGATGGCTAGCTGCATGACTGACTGAACTAACTAGCTAACTTCAGCTACACTTGGCAGCAGTTAGAAGTTACTCTGGTGATATGCTGCCCCCTCTTTGTTTGGAGTATGAATTAGACTGGTACACCTTTTTCACAGCGGCCATTTTGACAGGAAATAGTAGGTAAACACAGGTGTTACCAATGATACTAAGTAAAGATACTGTAAAACAGGCATGTCCAAACTAGTCCAAACGCTGAGTTTGTCACACCATAGAAACGTGTTATTAACCATCCAGCCAAATTTGAATGATTAAAAAAAAAAATCACTAATTAGGTCTCAAAATCATGAAAAATGAGCAGTTTTCTCTGCTCTGAATCACTGGGGGCGTGTCCACTCGACTGTCTCAGTGTCAAACAACACTATGACCTGAATGAAGACCACCTAAAACATTGACTCTCCATCTAGCAGCTTTATTAGACATGTCCAGACATGTTTGAGCCACTAGAGCCAGAGGACGGTGACAGGATGGTACTTCTTTTTTCTTCTGTGTCGGATTGTTGGAACTGAAGTGAGCTGAAGTGAACTGCTGGGCCAATTTGGACTGAGAGAGGTGCTGAAGGTACATTTGTAACTGACTGTTGTCATATGTGTGCCAGTTCGTTGGACTTATATAGTGTTGGGGGACCTTGGCTCCGGCACGTCACCAAGCCATGTTTCAGGTCTGCCCAAAAAATCCTGAACACAATTTCATGGTTTAACTAATTTAAATTAAATTAAATTTAAATTTTCTAACGTGTTCAGAAGAAAAAACACATTTTCCTTAATACAAACTTTAAGGTCCCGTTTCATTTAGGTCAAACATTATCAGGGTATGGCTTTTGTAAGTTGAAAAGCTCTGCTACACTAAATGGAATGGCTCCTTTAGTGTCATTGGTAACAGCTGTTTACCCTGCTAGTTATCAATATACATCAATATGGCTCTGTGATAAAGGTCTATTCTTACATCTTGCACCATTAAAGAGTAACTTGGGACTAGTTCTGAAACGCAGTGTTTTACAGCCCTCTGTGGTTGATTGTGTGGTTGGGTGTGGTCACAAGTGTGCTCTGCTGCAACTTTAACCACACCCAATATTGTATGTATTATCGGAGTGTATTCACACACCATGGTGTACACTTATACTGTAGATCACTGCATTGGAGGTCAGCCCTTTAAAGGGGAACTCCACTGTTCTATCTCCCACAGGCTCCACCCTCTACTGGACACTGGTAACAGCTCTCTCCAATCACATGCATGTATTCACTGTAAATTTGCACTTGGCATGTGTAGCCAGCCATTCAGATCGTGCCTACTTAATAGGTCTGAACAGTGCTTCTTCATCCCTTGTTCTTAAGTGCAGGAGGCAGTGAGGACCACTATTACCCATAGAATCCAGCAGAGGGCGGAGCCTGTGCTTGTAGAACTTGGGTTAAAATATCGTAACCTTTGATTAAGTTACGTAACTTGTGTTGGATAGTACTGCTAAGCACAGTGCAATTTTTGTGATGAAAATTAAAAACTAAACTCAAGGTTCACTTACTGAACTTTTCATAGCTTTTGACTGTATCCCATGGCCTTCTTGAGTAAGAGAACCTAAGAAGCTAAATGTGTTCCTCTGTACTTATGCTATATGAGTGTTTTATTTCATAATTTAGATTTTTTAGCACACAATTATGACTTTTTCTCATAATATTGAATTTTTTCTCTCTCAAAATTATGACTTTTATCTCATAATCATAACTTTTTATATCATCATTTCAACTTTTTATCTCAAAATATCCTCATGGTAATAGGTAACAGTCATTATTATGAGATAAAAAAGTAAATAAAATATTAGATTAAAAAAATATGACTTATTATGTCAAATATTTGTTTTTCCTCCAAAACAAATATTCTCAGTTTGTTTTCAGTCTATGACATTTTCTTTTTCCCCAGACGTACATTGGAAACATGTTGCTGTCTATTAACCCCTTCAAGTCCCTTAACATCTACACAGAGGAGCTCAGAGAGAAATACCAGGGCAAAGAGCAGCAGAGAAACCCACCGTGAGCAAACACTTCTCACACTTTTTATTACACCTGGCAGCATGTGTGTCACCAAAGATTTTTAGTCCTTCCTTCAGAACATACTGTGTGTCTCCCTTATGTTTTTCATCACTACTGATTGTGTTGTTCTCTGTCTCAGACATGTGTATGCCATAGCTGACGCTGCTTTCAGACAGTCTCAAGCTTCCACGCAGGAGCAGTGCATCATCATAAGGTACTGACAGGGACACATTCTTCATCAGTTTTCTAGTCTATGTTTTGGCAAATTCCAATTTTTTTCTTTCCTGCCACAGGTTTAAAGGTGCTGTATACCACTTTCATTTCCTCTACAGTTCACAGTAGACCATCAGCATCTCAGATCAGAACATTTGCATGCTTTGTTTACACAATAAAGTTTCAGCTGTACCCACACAGCTCACAAAAGTCAAATAAAGTGTCAAACAAGCCAGTGATGATCAAATATAGATCAAGATTATGTTACTGCTTAAAATGTTTTCAGAAACATATTTTATTGTAATGTTTAGCTGCAATACAAGATATATTGTAGCGGATGCCATTTTGGCATCTGTTGGTTTCCAACAGACTCCTGAAACTCAGATCAACCTGTCAAACCAAGCAGTGTGGATCAAAGATGGCTGAATGTTTTATATTGCACCTTTAAAACAGATGCTTTTTTCCCCATAATCTATAATCTGTACATATCTTTTAAATGATAAGCCTGCGCATGTTTGATATGTTTTATGGCCAACAATCCAATGAAAATGCCTAAACTAACAATGAATGTATCCTAGCAACAAGTATTGTGTGTGTATCAAGGCCTGATATTCCTCTGTGCCACAGACCTCGACTGTTTGCCTGAACCCGTACACTGTCCTGCTGCCAAAATACACACAAGCACACCAAGTGTAGATTAATTATCCACTAAAAATAGTTCCTAACAATTTCCTCCTGTTTGAGCAGCGTTCACACAAAACTATAGTGGGCAGCTGATTTAAAGTCCACCTCCAGTCATGTTTTAAACAATATAAAATGCTCTGCAAAAAGTCATAAAATGTGTCTGGTATGTTTTTTTTTTTTTGGTCAAATTAAGTTCAAATACCTTGTTAAAATGGCTTACATATAACTCTGCACCTTGCCTTCATTTAGTATTCAATGATTTATGAATATGCAAATAGTCCCCGCCCTCTTCACCTGACCATGTTAGCAGCAGAGAGAGTGGGAGCATGCGAATATGGGCAGAAATGTCAACATGGCATAAAAGTTTGGTTGATTGTGTAGCATGAAGTGTATGAGCTACACTGCAGACTGAAGTTTGTGTTACAATGTGAAAACGACAGATAGATCCACATCAAGTTCACTCTTCTCATCTCTTTGCAGCTCTCATGCATTATGATGCGTTCGATTTGAACTGGAAAGTCAGAATTTTGACTTGTCAATTGAAAATTTCGCCAGCATGCTGGTGTTCAAGTTTGCCGTCTGCTGTTGTGAAACATTCTCAAACTGTTGTTAATAACTAAAGATATATTTAATCCTGGTCATTCAGTGTTCATCTTTTAATACAAAAACATGAATAATGTGCGCCATTTAGTAAAATGTCATTATAGACCCTTTTCGACTCCAGTGTCCTTGTTGGAGGAGGTTCTATCTAAAATTGAAAACAAACCAACAATAAAATGGAAGAAATGAACATTTTGGGACTGTGATCATAGTTCAGAATTCTAGATTATTAACTATGAATGTGAACTGGTTCATTTTAATCTCTGTAAACTGAACTTTAGCTCTTTTTAAGTGTGAATTTACACAACACTGGTCGCAACGACTCCAGACATCCAATGCTCTTTTAATGTTTCTTTTAAGGTATCCAGTGTGTGTTTCTGATTTGTTTAGTTAGCGAAAAAACATTATTTGTCTCACAAACTTGTTGAATATTAAGAACATTACAAGAGCACCGGGCAATAAAAGTCCCTCACCCACCATGTTCATGAAAATAATTTTCCGCCACATAGTCATCCGTCCTTGCCCCGTTTTCTTCTTCTGTTAAGTTTTACAACTGTAGGCATCCAAGTGTTGCACTACTGCCACCTTTCCTGTCGGGTTAGGGTTAGGATTGGTATCTCTCTCTCCCCTCATTTACCTGTCATCTCTCCACCATCAGCTATCTAATACAGGCATAAAATTTACAAAAATAAGTTTAAAAGATGCCATATTTCAGAATCTCTATTTGTTGTGTAGTGGCCAGAGTGGATCAGGGAAGACTGAAGCCACCAAGCTGATTGTCCACTACCTCAGCTCCATGTATCAGGGCAGAAACGACAACCTGCGACAGGTAATTCACAGTGGAAAACCTTCAGTAATGTACAGTGTTATCAGTTAGGAACACTGCAAAGCGTTGGCAGGTGAACCTCTCAGTCCTCCCTACAATGACTCACTTCTTTCTTCCCCTCCCTGACCAGCCCATGGAGGTCTTTCCCATCCTGGAGAGTTTCGGGAATGCCAAGACCATCCTCAACAACAACTCCAGCCGCTTCGGCAAGTACCTCCACATCCACATTCTCCAGTGAGTCACCCTGGTGTCATCCGATGTAGAAATATCTTTCGATGTTTCACCAAACAGTTGCTCCTCTTAATGGATTGGTCGCAGCTGCTTTATTTGTCGACTGTCTCTCATCTTGGTTGACAGTGGGGTTGTTGTAGGGACCTCGCTGTCCAAGTATCTCCTTGAGAAGTCCAGGGTTGTCTTTCAGGTGAGAACATTGAATGAGGTGTGCTGTGTGCTCAACAGAGGTGGAAAGAACAAATACTTCACTACTGTACTTAAGTAGAATTTTCAGGTACCTGAACTTTACTTGAGTATTCATTTTTCTAACAACTTTTTACCTTTACTCCTTTACTCCCTACATAATAACAGAAATATCTGCACTGTAGTGCACACAATAAGATTTTTAAAAACAGCATAAAAGAGGGCTTCTTTTAACTTTTATACTTTGAGTACATTTCAGAGTTTGTACTGCAGTAAAAAGTGAAAAAGTATTTTCACTTTTACTGCAGTAAAGAAGTTGATTCAGTACCTCTACTTTTACCAGAGTCTTTTTTTATTTTTATTAGTATCTTTAGATTACAAGACACACTTGTGGTAAAAAAAACCAAAAAAAAAAACCCAAAACACATCATATTGGCTTTGGCGCCTACAGCATGAACAGAACTGCTGGACAATTTGTCATGTAAATCGCTGTGTGATTGGCAATTATTTTGTCTAATATGTCACACAGCGGTTTGTGTTGGCCAGTAGGAAGATGTCTCAAGTTCCTTTTCTGGTTGGGTGCGTTTGCTTCTTTGAAAATTTGGAGGCTCAGCTTTCTCAGCTTGATAGAGGACACCTCCTCTTATAAAACTGATCAAATAGCCTTTCAATCCTCAGTTTATAGCCGTGATAGTGACATGGCTTTAGGGATTGAAATGCTGGTTGGTTGGTTTGTACACCACTTTGATCCAGACTGAAATATCTTGGCAAATATGGCTTTGAAATGTCTCTCTTTTTGGATTTAAGTAAGGAAGAAATATTCAAGATCCCCAGAGAATTAATCTTAATGGTGATCCCCTGACCTATCACCTAGCATCACCAACATGTCAAAAAATTAAAAAAATCAAACAGTTGTTCATGGTTCCCAACACTTTGTTTAGTGCTAATTAGCAACTGTTAGGTAACCTGACATGCCATCTGGGAAGTTGTCCTTAAAAACTGTTTGGAAAAGGGCAGGCACTTAAAAAAAAAAAACAGTTGGCAAGTGATTGGATGAACCATCTGAGAAAAGCCTTCAGTGTCGTTCTTTGCTCTTCTTTCAATGAAGAAATACTGTACAGTTTTGATATAAGTGGTGCTATCACAGTATCTAAGTGGTGCTATCACAGTATCTACGCTAACCTGTTCAGGAGCCGCCATTTTTTTATTTGAGACGAGTGGCTTCCATGGACGCTTCTTCTTGTCTCATTTCCCTTGTAGGCCAATGAGGAGAGGAACTACCATGTGTTCTATGAGCTGCTGGCAGGTATGAACGAGTGGGACAAACAGGAGCTCTACCTGCAGGGAGCCGAGACCTATTACTACCTAAACCAAGTACATCATCAATGAATTCCCCATCTCTTATTTTGTATTAGTTTCGCTTCCTCTTCACTCAGCATACATGTAACACATTTATTCTGTCTCTGTCCTCCTTAGGGTGGTTCCTGTGAATTGAAGGGGAAGCAGGACAAGCAGGACTTCCAGCTTTTGGTTCAGTGCTTTGAGACCATCGGTTTGCATGCTGATCAGATCTCCACCGTCTGGGCCATCCTGTCCTCGATCCTGCAGCTCGGCAACATGTGCTTCAGCTCATACGAGGTGCGTGTGTGTAGGAGAGCGAGTGAGAATCAGACAGGTCAGACGCCGATCTCACACGTCAGTTGGTGTTTTTGCTTCAGAGCGAGTCGTTCGAGGTGGCTCGGATCTTCAGCGAGGCTGAGGCCAGGAGGGTTGGCTGCTTGTTGCAGATTTCCTCGGAGGCCCTGCAGACTGTCATCACTCACAGAGTCACAGTCAGTAGCCTCTCATGCACCAGACAGCTATCATACATATTTCTGCATATGAGCAAACTGATTAGCTTTCTTGTCCACAGGAGACGACCTACGACAGGATCTACTGCCCTCTGTCTGTGGAAAGTGCCATAGAATCCAGGTAAGAACGTTTCCTTAAAAGTCTCTGCAGACTAGATAAGTACAAATAACAGGCAAGTCTGTCAAATCAGAATAAATTCAGCACTTGGAGAAATGTATCCATCCATCCATTAGCATGTGCAGTCCCAATAAAAACAATTACATTCACTCTGGCTCTTCCTCCTCTTTGTTCTTTCTTGCAGAGATGCCATTGCCAAAGCCTTATATTCAGTGCTGTTTGACTGGTTGCTAGAGCAGATCAATGACTGGCTGAGTCCCACAGAGATGGACAGCACTGTGGGCATAGTGGACATCTACGGGTTTGAGGTTGGTATTCTGCCAGGATGTAAAACTTAAAAATAACTGAGCATTTGCTTGTGGTGTTGGTTGGATGTAATGTCACAACTCCTTTGTGTCCCTCTGTAGGACCTGGGGGTGAACAGCTTTGAGCAGCTGTGTATCAACTTTGCCAATGAGCAGCTGCAGCACTTTGTTAACAAGGCAGTGATCTCCCAGGAGCAGGTCAGTGCATTACTAGATCATGAAGATCAGCTGACCCTCAGGGTACCACCCTCGATGAAATCAGCCTTTATACATGCTCTATGAGCTGTGACCAGTGGCTTTATCAATAGATGATGAGTCATGTGCTAATGCCCTATAGATCAGTGATAAAGCATTAAAGGTGGAGTAACTGATTCTGGAGAAAAAGAGTTGATTGTTGAGTCTCATTCCCAGGTTGTCGAATACTTACACTGTGGGCTGGTGTAGTGCAAATAACAGACAAGTCTCTCAAACCAAAATAAATTTAACACTTGGATAAATCCATCCATCCATCCATCCATCCATCCATCCATCCATCCATCCATCCATCCATCTCT
>JAJHUR010082742.1:0-16252 GCA_027495735.1 Lutjanus campechanus
GCTAATTTATCAGTCCGTCTTCACCTGAAAAATGGGCATATAATTTGTCTGTAGAGGCAGCTTGTTACGACCCATATTTACATTTATTGTTAGGAGACCTCTAGTGGCCGTAGTATTTGTGAGAAGAGCAAAGGAGGAAGTCAGGTGACAGTATGAACAGAACTTTGACCCAGAAGATGAGAATTCGAGTCCCACACATGAAACCAAAAGTAAACACTGACTTATTTAAAGTGTTACGTAACATATTTATTTGAACCCAAACGACAAGTGTTTCCTTAAATACAGGACTTTCATGCAGGAGACCAGGGTTCGAGTCCCATGTGAGTAAGTCATTGTTGACTTGTGTTTTAAGTTACGTTACGTCATGTTATGCAACATTACGTTACGCTACATTACGATACACTATACTATGTTACGCTACGTTAAGTTAAACTACTTTACGCTAGGCTATACTGTGTTACGCTACATTACGTTACGTTTCATTACGTTACGTTTCATTACATTACATTTCGTTACATTACATATGTCCCTTCCATCATTTCCATCACTTGACGTTCATAACACTTATTTTAGCCCAAACCACAATGGTGTCCTAAACCTAACCAAACTGTGGCCATTTCATAATGTTAACCACATGTTTAATGTCACTTGACTTACACCACCTGACTTATATAATGTACTTAAGGTTCTTCCATTGTCAGTGTAAGAATATTGCCTAATGCAGCTTTAAATGTATTTGAGAGTATTTTCAAAGCAGTTGCTCTTTATTCATTTTGGGATGATGCGGCCTTGATAGAGTTTTAGACGAAAGAGACAATGTCCCTCTGTGTTAAAATTGCGGTACACTTGAATTTGAGGACACTTTGTACATGCGTCTTTACATGTCCTCTGAGTACTGTTTATACAGATGATGCTTAACAGCAGGCAGGTAACACCCGGATGTTTTGACAGGTGGTGTGAGTTTGTGTGTGCATGTGTGTGTTTGGGACGTCCCACCGAGAGGCTTCCTAAGAGCATGAGAAAGGCTTCAAAAAATGTGCCAATGTTATGTAATATGGATTTGACTTTTGTTTGGATAAATGGTTATAGGGAGACTTCCCCTAAGGGTCAGTTTACCCAAATTACAAAGAAAAAAGAAAACAAAAAGAAAAGGGAAAGAAAGTCTCTCTTGTCTCCAGTCTCATCTGTGTAGATGATTGTGGTTTTCCACTTCCACTCCAATAAAATGTTTGGTTTGTTTGTTTCACGCAGCATTGAAAATGAAAATTTAATTAATTTAAAAACATTTGAATAAAATTCAGCAGTGGGGCACCCTCTGGACCTGTGGTCTAATGCACATACCTGGTTCAGTTCTGGCTGGAGACCTTCTTGTTGTTGAACGCAACCTCTCTGTCCAGACACAGCATTTTCCCATGAACAATTTCCTCAGTAAAAAGTTGCTCCGAGGAAAATGCTATAATTTAGGTGAAATGACCCTCTAATTCAATATATGAAATATATACTGTATATAATATTGTCAAGATGGAGACAAACACTTTTGGTATTTATTTATTTATTTATTTATTCATTTATTCATTTCAGAATCAAAAGAACATTTTACTTCTTAGATATAAAATGTTTTAGATTGTGGTATTAATGCTTTTACTGAACAAAAGAATACTTGAGTACTTTTTCCATCACTGTAGGCCGCAGAATCTGATGGGTCACCAAATACGGTGCAACATCGTCACTAATACTACCACTTATTTTGCGGAGTCACGAATTAACACGGTCACTCATTAAACCTGAACATGATGGATGGGTCTTGCATCGTTATGTGTTTGTTTTTATTCCCCTCGTGACTTACAACAATGATGGACGCTAAAATGGGATAACAGTATGGATGCAGTGGGAGTCTTAAGAGAGAACTGAACTGTAACGTTAACGTTTAAGTTAAAACAGTTCACTTACATTAATGTTAGCTGACGTGCTAACAACCTGGCACACTTTTATAAACAGGTTGGGAAAGATTTGATAGTTTACGTTTGGACACCCTTCAACCTGATTGGGGCAGGTTAACTTTACTTTAGCAACTAGTTAGCTAATGTTAAGTTAGTTAAACAGCATATTATGTAGTCGACAGCAAACAAGACTTACCTCTTTTCTATAGCTCTGCTCAAAACTAGCGTCCACTGCACACATCCATGTTTAAGAGGGAAAAAAGAAGATGAAGTTATCTTGATTGTGATTGGCCGAAAGACTCATCGAAAGTCTCATCAAAGATGATTATTTGTGAAGAAGATTGCGGCATGACAGCTGCTTTCTGTAACGTATCTGGTCTCACTCCAGTCTACGGGAAATTGCATTTGTTGGCAAAGTGCTTGTGGAATGCTGGCAACAATTAGCATTGACCTCAACTGAGACGACGTGATGGCCATGAAAGGTGTTTGACAGATTCTCCAACGTTTATGTGTCTCTGAAGTGCAGTCTTACATGAACACACGCATTCCCCACTGCGACTATGAGAGCACTCACCCCTGTTAACCCTGCTGCTCGAGGTCAGCTCTGGTCTGCCAATGAGATGGAAAATTAGGGCCCCCGAAACATCAAAGTACGTGACCCTCGCATTGTAAAGGAGGGATGGGAGGTCCGTGGAGTGAAACAATTGTGTTACATAGACGCACATAAACAGCATACGCGGTCCAGTTGTGTTTTTGCACCAGTAGCAGGGAGCCTGTACGGATAAACGGATCTGACGAGGGTCAGGACCTCACTTTATTTCCCCGTCTTCCCTCCTTACAAGTGTGTTGGGCTTTGCGGAGGAGAAAAAACCCCAAACGAGGGAGAAATAAAAGCACTGTAGAGATCAAAGAGAGGCAGAAAAGATTTTTTTTCATTTTCTCAGAGCTACTGCTGGGAAAATCACATCACCGGTGCTCTCACACAACACAACCAGGTGACGAGATGGCAGCTGGTGTTTTACAGCAGTTAGAAAAACAACCCTTCATGTATGTTAACTCACTTTCCCCTCTCCTCCTTCTCTCCAGCTGCTGTGCTCCTCGGTGCAGGCCGCGCTGTTCGATGAGGAGGAGCGAGGCCGCAAGCTGCAGGAGCGCCTGGCCGCGGCGGAGAGGAGGAACCGACAGCTGAAGGAGCGCGTCCGTAAGGTGAAACGGTCACTGAGGAACGCCCGCAAGGCTGCGCGCAAGGCCGAGCAGGAGGCGCAGGAGCTGCAAGAGAGGCTGAAGGCTGCAGAGCGGAGGGCGGGGCATCACCTCAACGCCATAACGCAGGACGAGCCTCCGCCCAGGCGTTACGCCAGCACGACGATACGCAAGCGAATTCAACTTTAACTAATTGCGCCAAACTGCCATCCACCTGGACTGAAAACTGGCTGTGCAGAGCGAAGAGACTGCTGGGCGGTCTCTGTGTAAGGGACAGACAAATAGGAACTGTCACATATGAGTAAACACACTTTTATAGTAATAATCTACATACACTGTAAAACAAAAAGCTGAGAGAACTCATAATTTCAAGGCAGCTGCCTTCAGTATAGATTTTTGAGTTCTGAATCAAATTCAGACTTGTAAGTTTTGAAATAGAACTGAACAAAGTTCTGCCGAACTATCACCTTTTGGTAAAAATCTGTTCAAAACTTAAGAATTTGAGATCGGCTCAAAACTCAAAAAATCTATGTTACATCGAAGTTGCCTTGAAATTTTGCGTCCTCTCACCTTTTTTCGTTTTTAATGTGTAGTTTTCTTGTAAATAAACTTTCTTGTCTCTCTTTTGTATCTCTGATATCTATAATACAACAGTAATGGTCAGAAACATCCCTGGTCACGTGACAAAAGAACAAAAAAGTGAATCAAGGGAATCAAACCTTTATTTTCTCGATGATTCCTGTCGCAGGTGAAGCAGTTCTTTGCCTCTGCTGCCTTCTCAGGCCGTGATCACATAGACGGTGTTTTGGCTCAGATGAAAATTGCAGCTGTGAGTGACAATGGTCACAGTTACAGCAGGAGCTTAATGGAGAGAGTGATGCATCATGCTGTTCAGCTGTCTGTTTTCCCAACACGAAGTAAAAGCATAGACTGTATAAGAAAAGTGGATCTGTGGGGTCTGAAAAGTGACAGCAATGTGGAAGTGCATTAAACCTGCGTTTTTTCCTAATGGCCAGCAGGGGGCGACTCCACTGGTTACAAAAAGAAATCCATTTATATAGAAGTCTATGAGAAAATGTCCCTACTTCTCACTTGATTTATTACCTCAGCCATCAGCATGGTCTGGCAGGTCTCCCTTTGTAGAGTACTAAATCACCGGAATATGCCTTTAACTACAATATATCTATTGTTTTCATAATCTAGACACACTTTCATTACAGCTGAATCCTCTGATCCTGATATTTATTGAAGTGAGGTTGTATGAGGTACTTATCCATAGTCAGTGTACGTACGTAGTTTTGCAGCAGGAGCGGCAGCACAGAAGCTACACTGGTGCTCCTTCTGCCTACCACCATCTATACACTAACTGAATAAGTATCTCATACAACTCCGCTTGAAAAGAACACACACTATCCCTTTAACTCTGCATTAACTGATTTTCTGGGCATTTTGGGGTGCCAGAAACAAGCTGCAAACACAACAGTGGCCAATCATCTTTTAAGAGGATAGAGCTTTAGTTAGCAAGCGGCTGCTTATTTACACGTCCAGAAGGAACTCTTAAAATAATGATTACAGCCGCTTCAAAAAAAATAAAAAATAGAAAAAATAACTTGTAGCTGCATTTTCTGTCTGCTAGTTTTTGCAGCTTTTTGTGACCCATGTCATATCCTAAACAAAGAAAAGACACGTTCAAAAATGCTTTTTATGTGATCACGGCCTGGTGAAGTTGTGATAAGAGACATTACATTTCATTTTAACGATGTCGTGATTTAGCAACTTTTTCTTTCACTGAAATTGTGAGCAGAGAGTGGTGTCACTGAGAACGAGGTTCATTTATTATTAATTTGAGTTTTGTAAAGTCTGGAGCATCAGCTTGTATGTGGATATTTTTGTACGAGTGTTTTTCTGCATATAAAATTTGATTTGGATGAACATCAGTGTGAACGTGACAATGTTTTGAAGTAGGGTATTAACATCTGGGTCACTGGAGTACAAAAAAACAAACAGTCGCACACACTCAGCGGTTCAGCTAAGCCCTACAGCATCACGCAGAGAGTGTAAAGAGAGGTTAAGGTCAGAGGAGACGTTTTATGTGTGTATATGTATTTGAGGAGCAAAAGAAATGTGTGTGTGTGTGTGTGTATGTGTGTGTGTGTCTGGTCCATCAAGTGACTGGAATGTGTTTGTGTGGGCAGCAATGTTCTGAACAGCAGGACGCCGCTGAAATATTCCTCTAATTCAGTCTGCAGAACCAAAAGCTCTGGAGGGAGGCGAGCTGCCGTCACATCACGAGACCGCAGTGAACGCAAGCAAAACATCAAATCACAGAAAGATGACAAAATGTGAGGCAGGGAGGACGGAGAGGGATGCAGAGAGACGGAGATGAGATGTTCATCGGAAGCTAAATTGCATTTGTTTCTCCTTTGTGGCACAAATAAAATCAAAGGCTCAGTGATGGTGAGGTGAAAAATAAAGCGGTGGCTGAATTATGACATGCAGCTGGTGCTCAAGATGCTACAATTACAAACGAATACAAAAATGTGGTGCTTTTACATTCTGTCACACAGCCGTTCTGTAAAAAGTGTAGCAGACCTTCACTGACCTTCATCTATGCTTAGTTGGCACGCAGCAGTTAACCCTGCAGCAGCCAAACATGCATATCTGATGGGAATAAGAACGGAGTTTCTGAGGAAATGTTGCTGGAGAGCACAAATTCATTTATATAAATATGATTACTAGATGTGGGACCAATCAAGTGTTTTGTGAGTCTCAAGTCTTTGCACTCAAGTCCAGAGTCAAGTCTCAAGTCAAGATTTCCAAGTCCCAAGTCGTAAACTTTGAATTTTCAGCCTCATTCATTTATTTAGCTAAACCTTAGCTTACTAACTATGTTAAAGGGATAGTTCACCCAAAAATGAAAATTCAGTCATTATCTATTCACCCTCATGCCGACTGAAGGTCGGGTTTAGTTTTTTTTTTTAGTCCACAGAACACTGAAATGTGCCACAGGAAAACAGCATCGCAGACAATGTAAGTTAATGATAACCAGTTTTCAAACAAACAAACAAACAAACAAACAAAAAAACTCGGTCCTGACAGGCCGTTTACACAACCACACACACACACACAGTTCAGATGACGTGCATGTGAACATGACTCCAAGCTAAAGATCTATACAGTGAAGATTCAAGCTAAAAATATGATGTAAATGATCTATTTCAAATCATCTGCATCAGGGTGAGTAAATAATGACTGAATTTTCAGTTTTGGGTGAACTATCCCTTTAATATCAACTCCAACTCACTGTTCTTTGTGTTTGTGTGTGCGTGCATTTTTGTATGCAAACAAAATTATCCTTGGTATAGTTTTTTCAAAGGTGCTCAGTGACTTAACATTGGTTCGTCATAGTTCTCAAACAAATTGGATCTGGGATTCGAGGATGAACACTTTTTGAATTATAGTCTTTTTCATAAAGCTAACTGAACTGCGCTAATTGACACTGAATAACAGTTTCAGGACTAATAACAGCAAAATAATACATTTTGAGTTGGTATTCTACAAAATCCAGATTCAAACTTTAGCAATTCTTTTGCAGAATTATCATCATATTTTCCAACCTGAGGAAAGGCTGCTGTCATCATCATGAGCAGTCTCCCCCTCAGATATGACTGACAAATCATTATGATATGTTGTATCTGTTTTTTTTTAAATATCTATGCTCCCTATGGGAGTGTGGGCCAGGGACGCCTACACTGACGGTTGATGTACTTGGGATGGGGTCACACATGCAGTGGAGCGATATGCATCCCTCTGCTTTCAAGTGTGTCCTCATGCATCACCAGATGCTTCCCCCCTTCACACACAATATTGTATTTAAACATTTGTAGGAAGCTCCATCCGGTGTTGGAATCCTTTCGAGTGAAATGCAGCTACACTTTAGATCTATTAGTTTGGAAATTTTATTGTGTTCAAGGCAGCAACTAGCTAACAGAAGGCTACCTACCACCAGAACCATGTCGAGTGACTGTTGCCGTAACGATAACAAGTGATGACACGTGCTGTGCTGCTTCTGTTGTCTGTGAGGTCTGCACCAGATAATTACAATGTCAGTAGACATCTCAGGGAACCAATTGGTCTTGTACGTACCAGATATACAGAAACTAGTGCCAATATTTATTAGGGCCTGAGCACCAAACAGTGCGAAAAAAATCCCAAACAAACAACAACAAAACCAACAGGACGTCGGCCATTTTGAATTTCGTGGCCAATTTTGGCAACTTCTACACTTTGTATTTTACTCCCCCTACAGGATTGATCATGATGACTTCAAAACTGGCGTGTGCCATCTAGACTACTTTGTGATTCAAACTTTTTAAAAGATTTAGCTACTGCTGAAGGGCGTGGCTGTCAAATTTTGATGTCTCGCCATGAAACAAGAAATTGCTATAACTTTGCTAAATTGCTAAATTGCTAAATGGTCCGATCTGCAGCACACTTCACAAGATTGATCAGAGTCCTGGCCTGAACACATCTACAATGGGGTCGCAGTTGCAGCATGCCCCAGTGGGCGTCGGGGTGCGAGGGTCCGTCTAATGCTGCTCGCAGCTTTGATTTATTTATATATTTATTTATGTGTTTGGATCCGCTCTCTTCTTCCTGGGGTCCACACAATTAAATTACATCTTAATGTAAAACAATTCAAAATCCAAGAGAAAAGAGGACAAAACCACAAAAAATATACAATAACCAATTAACATTAAAACAACCAATGACTACAATAACAACAATGACATCACGCTCCTTCATTATGTCTAAAAATAGTCAATAAGGCTTCTCATTCTGCTCAAAGTAATAACAGTACCACTAAAGCAGTGTATAACCTGAGGTTATGTGCATTTTAATGATGTTAGCTCCTCTGTTACAGGTCACAGCGAGTCATCCGGCTCTATTCTTGACTAACTGTAGTTTTTCCAAGCTTTATTTGACACACTCACTAATGTTTGAACAATATGGCATCAGTTTCAGTAACCAACGCTCACAATGAATGCATGGCCATAACACTGTACTGTAAATAGGTTTAAAATGTCACAGTCACTCACCTGAACACAACATTGCTCAGGTTGCTGGTCAACCGGCTGGATATCAAAAGTTCTGTAAGTGTAAAAGAACATAATTTTGTACCAAAGCCTTTTCCCATCAAAGTAAAATGTCTCTTAAGGTCATTAGTACAGTAGTGTAGTTGTGCAAGATGTGTTACAGTTTGGTTTAGCTTTTAGCTCACTAACTGCTTGCAAACAGTCAGTGGGACAGTAGAAGGAAACATCACGTGACCTCCTGCCGTTTGCATTCACAACTGTCTGTCCAAATGACACGGACTGTCTTTGCACACTTGAAATCCCTCAGCGTGCCGCGATCCCACCTCTATTTCCTGCGAGGCTGCGTGTTATCTCTCTGTTTCAGATGATCTGCCTGTAATTAGTTTGATGGGATATATATATATGCTGCTCGGTAAAGAACAAAACAACGCGTCTCTGCAGGGGGAGAGAGGAGGAGAGGAGGAATGGAGACCCTGCAGGGATGGAAGGTCTGGAGAAGAGGAGGGGAGGGTTAAGCCCTGAATTAAAGATGAGGAGAAATCAGTTTAAGAAGCAGAGAGATCAGTGACTCTGAGCACAAACACACTTAGACCCTGACAGCCAAAGTCAACAAGCAGCGTTTGTATGTGTGTGTATGACGGGTAGTTTTGATTTAGCAGAAATTCAATTCTGCTGCCTTGTGTGTATGTGTGTTTGATGCCGCATGTGTGCATGTTGTTGGGCACGAGTGTCAAACGGATGTAAAATACTTTGATTTCTCAATTTTCATTTCAGTGCTTTGGTGTGTCAGAGGGATGAATAATTTGGAATCAGTGCATTCAATGTGTGTATGTGCGTGTGTGTGTGTGTGTTCCTCTGTACTGAACTGGGATAGATAGACGGTAGGGAGGAAAATCTCCAACTGAGACGGAGGGGAAAGCAGAGGAAGTGTGATGACTTGAACCGCAGGAAGCTCCGCCGGGTCCAAACTCTGCTAATAACAGACCAATATTAGCACAACTTATCTGTGATGAGCAAATACAATATAAAGCTTCAGGCTAACACTGCTCAGCGGGCAAAACTCAGCATCATCTTCAACTGACAATAATTTAAAAGTTAACTTCAAAATGATATTGCTTTCAAATATAAACGATGTATTATTAACTATAGGACAGGAAGTAGCCTCCTGCTCTTCTGTCTTATATCTCTGATGTCTCACTGTATCTGTACTCAAGTACAAGTACTGTTACATTGCTAAAATATTACTCAATTACAAGTAAAAGTACTGCTGTTAGAAATATACTTCAGTAAAAGTAAGTACATTACTTACTAGTTACTTTAGTTAATTAGTTACCTCTCAGAATTAGGGTGACAAAGATAAAAACATGTTTTTTCCCCCTAATTTTCTTTCTTTTTTGTTTTTGTTTTGTAATTTTAAGTTTAAGTTTCCTTACTCAACAAATGGCTCCACCAGACAAAACAATGTCAAATGAGGTGCAAATTACTGCCCAGACTATTGATTAAATATCTATGAATACATTTTTAATTGGATATATTAATTGATTAATGATTAATCATTAACATCCTTACTTCAAATGCATGTTGCTGCAGGATAATGTTTTTGTTTTTTCTTTGTATGTCTGCTTTCATTGGTCCGTTTATGATCAGATCACCTGATTGGCTACTGAAGTACAGGTTTAAAAATCTACTCATAAAAGTACAAGTGCCCAAAAAACTACTTCATCACAGTAATTTGAGTATTTGTGATTAGTTACTTCCACCCCTGGCTATGCATCAGTAGTAACTCTCATGAGTATAATTTAGCTATTTCCCACGGTGACAGTGAACAGTCATGTGTTTTACATATGTGCCTCAGATCTCTGTGTGAGAGCTTTGGTTATTAATACGGCTGTTACTAATTTCAGTAGTGTCTCACATCATGTGGTAGTGCCATTCTTCCCCCAAAAGGGAGCGTGGTTTTGATGCTTCATGACACGATGCTGTCTGGTCTGTAGCAGCGTGTTTCACATCTTACAATGATACAGATGTGTTGATTTTCAAAGTAAGAGTACTATTAACAATTATTGGGTTTGCTTATTTTAGCTTAAGCGTCGTCCACACGCTGGTGCACTGGGCAGCTGTGAACACTCCCAAGAAGTTTGGAAACTCCTGTCACAGAAAAACACTGATACTGCAAATATGCTGAGTGGTCTCTAGTTTTTTTTTTCCAAGTCTGTAAATGTGTTTGTATCTGAACTCTTACTCAACTCTTTGTTGCAACTGCACAATCATTTAAGCACGAGTACTGCAGTGTAAACCCAAGGACAATCCCCTCAGGCTGAACATATATATATATGTGTGGAAGTAACATCTGTAGACAGCATGTTTTTAATGCTTTAGCTCTAGTAATGGATCCCAACATGTGGTAGTAGAGGCAACATGTGCCTCGTGTGTTTGCAACATCTGTCTTCTGTCTGCTAAACATCTGCAGCATATATAGGTTAAATGTTGGTCAAAGTGGTAAAGAGTGTCTGGTGTCTGCTTTATATCCGCATGCCCGATCCTGGAGTGTGCGAGTGTTGAAATACTAAGTACAAACAGACACATGGGTTTACACTTGTAGGGAAATGTAGTCCTAATTCTGAGGAGTAGCGCTGATAGCCAGCGGTGTCTTATTTTGTTCGACACGCGCACGAAAACATGAGTCATCTTACGATCATTCAGGATTTATTCCAGGAGAAAGACAAACAAAACACAATCAGTCGCTCTGGCCTGTGTCGTCATGGTAACTCTGATATGTGCACATGATTGTCGAAGGCATCTGATATACAAGCCCCATTAACAGAAAGTCATCATCATCATCATCATCATCACAGCACAATAAGTGCGGCAGGCGGCAGTGCCCGCTCTGAGACATGAGTGTGTCGTCGGCGTGACGACGGTGCACAGAATGGGAGTTTGTTGTGGTCACATGCAGAGAGTAAATACAATACAGCCAGCTAAACTCAGCAGGCTCCGGACAAGGACACCCACAGGGAGACGCCGGGTCCGAAAAAAGCAGCTTGTAGGAAGTTTTAGACCCACAAACAGCTCTCAGAGGCAGAGCTGCTCTCATTAGTTTTAATGAGATTTTAAGGGCAAAAGGTAAAGGACAGTTTTTAACATCGGCTAGACTGGAGCACAGCTGCTAACACGGCAGCTTTCCACCAGATTTACTGACGCTAACATAAATCTAGCAACTCTTTCAGTCCATGAGAGACAATGATAATAATGTGGCTGCAAAAGCATTTGGCAACAATTCATACTGACATGCTTAGACATAAGTAAAGGTATTTTCTTGTCTTGTTTGAATAAGTTTGATGATCATTAATCATCAGATATAAAGGGAGATGTAGCAACTCTTGTGTAAAATTTAGCATGAGTTATGGAATCCACTGCTAACTAAGTAGCCTATAAATACTTAGCCTTTTGCAAGCCTAAATGAATTTGACCTCCTTGGTAGCAGAGTTGGCAACAGGACTAGCCTTTGCCATCCTGGGATAAAAATAGTCAAGAGAAAATACTCTAGAACTTAGCTATACGAATCTATCTAAGTTATCTAGTAAGCCTGTTTAGTTTCCAAATCTCCATACAAAGCAACAGAGTGCTGCAGGGATGACGTATTTTTGTTTTAGTTAGCATCACTCTGGTTCCCCTGACAAAATGCCAATGGGATTTTTCCACTTGGATTTGGGTTTTTGCAGAAAATAAGCTCTTCATGACATGTACATAGTTTGTTCAGGAAGACAATCTTCACAAACAAACACCACTTTTATGATTTTTGACTTCACTATCACCACCACTGAGTGACTAGTGTTCCAAGTGATGATATTTATGTCCCAGACAACATCTGTATGTCACTTGGCCACTTGTTAAACCACTGGCCAAAAGAAATAAACTCCTACACCATTGTTGCAAAAAAAACAGGCCAGAATGAATAAACTTCACTCTATCTATTTACTCCCGGGGGAGGGGGGAATAGTCACATGACACTGAGAACAGCTATTTGGCTATTTACACTCTGCCCTCTAGTTTAGCAACAAAAAGTGACAACGTCTGTGCAGAGAGCAGGTTTTGGTGGATGAATGGGATAAAAAAACAGGACTTTTCCCTGGGAGACTGGGCTTTGAGTCCTGACCCAGATAACTAGGGTTTGAGTCTCGTGTGATTTTTTTTTAATTTCTGGACTACGTTGGCTTATTATTTTCAGTTTTTATTTAAGCAACAACTTTATTTGGTTAAGTTTAGGAGTACATCATGGTTTATCTCTTGCCATATAAGAGTAAACAGCCACATTGGCAATTTACACCCAGGGTGCAAATAGTATTGTTAGCCATGTACATCCAGGAACTTGTCTCTCTAATGCTAGGTTATATACACCCAGGTGTAAATAGCATTGCTGGCTACTGACACCTGGGTGCAAATAGCCTTTTCCTTATTTTAAAGCCATGTCAAATCAGCAAGAAGTCACTCTAATAAGTAGCATCAGAGCAACTTTCACTGTAATGAATTGGGGACCGTCTTGAATAAACGCCCCCTTGCCACTTGTTACAATAACCAATGAGATTACTTCTGCCTCTGAAAACTGTTTGTAGAACTGAAACTCTAAACTCAGCTTTTTGTGACCTCAGGAGTCTCGACCCGTGCACGTCTTTACATAATACAGAGATACTAACATCATACAAGGGCATATAAGATTATGCAAACACTCATGGTGAAGTTGAAGTTCTCGAAGCACTTTTTTTTTCTCGACATGCTTGTGTTTTCATCTTTTGTGACGATGCAAGTCAGCGGCGTCTTCGTTTAAAAAAAGGTCCAAGGAGTGTGAGCTCAAAGAGGGGGGGAAGAGCGGACGAGAGCGGGTCGTCCCCGCCCCTCGTCCTTAACAGTGTGTTTCTGAGTCGGTCACAGCTTTGGATTTCTTCCTTTTGAATGGCAAAAACGTAAGCCTGAGTTCAGTAAACGATGCTTTCACTTTTAGTCGGACGGACACTGAAGTGGTGGTGGAACACTGATGGCATTAAACTGCACTGTGGCACAGTCGCACAGTGCTGGACAGTCTATGAAAGCAAACTGCAGGAGGGAGTAAAGGGGATTTTAGCTGTTTTTTTGTTTTGTTTTTTTTACATTAAACATTCCATAGAGAATACAATCAACTTCCCTCGACACACGCTCACACACTCATTCACTCTCACATGCCTGAACAGCAAAACATTTGTAAATATCTTGAAAATGATCATTCATATTAACAATATATTTACAGTAGCATCTTAAACATGGATAGATTCATTCAGAAAACATGTTTTTTTTTTTAAACAGCAGACATAAAACCACTGAGCAGCATGAACCTGAACCCTCTGCCTGCCTCACAATACATTCGTAAACCCAAACGTCCAGACTGAAGTGGACGACATCACATTTAATGAAACATGTTCTTACAGTGTTGGTTGACAATTCACTAACAATTTTTGTACACCATTTTTTACAAAGTAGTTAATTCAATAATACTTGATAGTTATAGTTAAGTGATTGAAATGGAACCGAAATCCTAAATCCCGCCCCTTTTTTGCTCTGTTGAGTAAAACAACAGTTGAACAAGTTTTGTACCTCAGTCAGCTTTCTCCTTTTCCTGTAAAAGTGACACGGAGTCACATCTCAAGTTAGCTAATGTTCATAAGCTTCATAAGTTCATTCCTATGACAGCTGATCAGTGGCACATGAAACCAAATATGCACGTGCTTCCTCAATGTGCGACCCACAGAGCAAGTGCACAAAAGACCTCCTTCACCCGATCAGCTAACTTCCGGTTTAAACTTACCTAAATGGGGTAAAATAATTTGATTGAGTGGTTCTTCAACCACTGAACGACTGAACGAATCGAAATCTGATATTGAAACAAGTCATTTTGCAGGATATGACCCTCAAAAAATTTAGCCGCTGTCTTTTTGGGCCGCAGAGCTTCACGACATAGTCATTACACGGTTTGGCCACTATGTCAAATTGTCCGCTGCTCTTCCTCGGGGGTTGGAATCGCTGCTCAGCCTTCCAGTGGCCACTGCAGGTCAGCCTGCGAACATTTAGTGGACTGCCTAACAAGGAAGTAAACCTGGAAGCTAGAAAATTAGCAACTGTCACTGAAGTTGATGGGCCCCATCTTTTCATCTGTTGTCTAGTTCATATAAGTCTTTGTAGCAAGCTAATGACTGATGTAGATTAGCTAGCTAGTTAGCAAATGTTAGCTGAGGTTAGCAAAACACTAGCTAACTAGCTAGCTAACTACCTTGTTAATGACTGATGAAGATTAGCTAGCGAGATAGCTGGCATTTCGCTAACATTAGCCAACTTAAGACCAATTAGTCATTTTCAAAATTTGGTTTTCTTTTCAACATAGATTAGCCTAGCACATAGCATACATAAGTAGACAAAACACAAAATGAGAAAGCTGATGGAGGTACCGAGCTTGGTTAACTATTATTGCAGCACAGAGCAAAAAGGGGCGGGGCTTAGGGCGGGTCAACTGTTTAAGATCTGGCAAACTAGCTAACTGTCTAACTGTAGGTGCTGATGTTGTCTCCTTTGTTTCCTGATCCCACTTCCAAGAGAAAAAGCATCATCGACACACTCAAAAATGTTAAAAAAATGCATAGCAATCAATGGTACACATGGTTACAGTGAATAATTAGATTAAGGTGATCATTGGAAGAAAGCCCTTACATGGTTCAAAGTTCCCCTCAGTAACACATAGATAATCACATGGATTGACTTTAAAGTTTGGTTAGGAGAGAAAATGTAACACAAGACCCTGCTGTAAAGAAGTCAGAATTAATATAGGCTATATTTATGAAGGGTGAACTGTGTAGCCATGCAGCAGGAGTCACATGGGTGTTATAATTCAGTAAGAAACACTAAAACATTAGCTTTTTCTATGTCTGCACATTTAAAATAGCAAAAATAAATCAGGCTAACTGGCCCTTTCTTACACACGTGCTATAACTCTACTGAATTTATTGAGCTAAAACTCTATTACAACTGGATTAGCTGCTAGGACAACATGCATAAAGCAACTGCAGTGTTTTCAGTCAAATCAACAACATGTCAGCGCTGTCACTGCATAGCAGGTTTCACAATTTATGCCCAAGTACTTGAACAGCAGCGCAGTAGACCTGGTGTGTGTGTGTGTGTGTGTGTATGTGTGTGTTTGCAGCCCATAAATATGAACAAGTTGAGTGGAATGAGGTGTTCCGTTTAAGGACAATTCCCGCGTGATAATCTTTCCCTTAAGGTGAATGTAAGTTTGTGTTGTTTTTTTTTTAAGATTCACACAGCACAAATATAAATTATATATCAGTTTTACCAAAACTTCTCAGGCTCACTCCCTCAACGGCATAAATTACACCGTGTGACATCTGATGCAGTCAGTGTTCTCCATCACTGTCAAAAACAGCTAACGACAAGACTGCTAATAACGAGTTGTAGATGTGCACATTCAAGGACAGTAATGCCGGGTTCAGACTATACGATATCAGCCTCATTATGGCCCAATCCAATCCGAGTGTCACATTGGACTACATCAGACGCTACATCCGGGACGGCTCAGACAACCCGACTTTGACAGGACTTTGATATAAAAAAGGATAAAACAAAGTATTTCAAATCCAGTTTTGTAGTATCTTCTTACATGATTTTTCAATGTTAAGCTAATCAGCAACTATGATAAGAAAACTGCGGCTCAGTAATTACTTGAGCCTTAACTGAACGAAATTCACCTCCGTAAGCAAATGACGATTTCGATTTCTCCTCACCATCCTAAAAGAAAATTTACTTAGTCTTTCCTTTTATAAAATATGCTTACATCAACATGAATTAAATCAAATTACTTAAAAAAAAATTACTATCAACTATCACTATACAATGAATTTATTCTTTATTTCTGTTCACTTAAACTATTAAATAAAATACAGACTGTGCTTATTTATCAAACTACAACATATAGAA
>JAJHUR010082743.1:0-13642 GCA_027495735.1 Lutjanus campechanus
GTGCTACTGTGCTGTGATTGGCTGTGAGCGTAGATGCAGATACCAGTCGCCTGTTTTCAGCAAGTTAAAGTGACTGATTTTGCCTGTGGAGTTTGGTTGGTTTTGAAAGAGTGATATTTGGCTTCTGTAACTGCATTTACCTGTCATAAAAGACTGTCTGACAGCCAAGTAGGATGGTGAAAATATTCTGAATATTACGCTCACTTAAATTGAAGCTCAGCTTAAGTTCAATTCAGGATCTTTATGCCTGATTCATCCCCGTCTCTCTCCCCCTCTCTCTTTTACCCACTTATTCTCAATCAGCTATCCGTGGGCATTCACTCTTTAAGTCAACCAACCAGATTTAGCCACAGCCTCCGTTCTCCTCTCTGCTGCTTTCAGCCGTCGCTTCTGCACAGAACTGTTGCTCCACCCCATTCTCCTCCTCCAGTTCTTCTAATCCAGCGCCCAGGTTGAACTCATCAGAGGTCCAGTTCTCAATTCAGCACAGCTTCACTACCTCCTTTATACATGATGACGTCACGATGGAGTTTAATCGCCAAAGACTTTTCACATTTCTCTCTCTCAACTGTGCACATGTCGAATAAATATATTCTGTACACTCAGAATGGTTTTTAAGTGGTCAAAAATATCTCTTGCTGCCGACTCTCCTAGGCTTCTCCTAACCGGGTCCGTGCCGACCGCCATCTGCCGTAGCCGATACACTGACTATGGATAAGTGCCGCATACGACCCCGCTTCAAATAACTATCCCTTTAAAAAGGAGAAATCAGCCCAGCTGTAGGCCACATAAAGTAAAAGCATCTTGGGGCAAACAATTTGATTCACGTTTCAGTGGTGACACGCAAGACCAAACTATGAGTTCACTCATGTCTCATGTCTGCACAGGGGTGAAGCTAAAGCAGGAAGACTATCGCAAGGAACTGGGTGACTGCAGGAAAAAAAGAAGCATTCTTTTCTTTATCCGATTGTAGTGTCTGTCGCTGCTGATGGCAAGGTCAGAACTGGGCATATATTAAATCGATGAGTCTTTACAGCCTCTCAGAAAAGAAAGGTAGTGGCGGTGAGATAATGCGGAGGAGTGTTTTTTTTTTGTTTGTTTGTTTGTTTGTTTTTTAATATATTAGGGCCGGAAATGCTGCTGCTGACCACTGTATCCCTTCATGGCCACACCACTTGTCAAATAATTATTTCCTGGAGGGTAATTATCACAAGACGAGATGTAGTGACTAGGTCCTATACTTTAGCCGCTACAGGCTGCTAATTGGGCTACGCTAGTTCAGACGTGTACTCGGTACAAACGAGATCCAGTCTCACCAGTTCTCATCTTCAAGGTGTGTTTATTCCATCTTCCGTGTTCAATAATCCGGTACTTCAAACTACTTAATAATAAACAAAATACAGCCACGACGTTTTACCGAGCACAGTCAAAAACTGTTTGCCTCCTTCCAATTAACAACACCTGTGTTTGATGCCCTTTCCTTAAATCTCCTTACGACTACCCACTACAGCCCCCTGGTGTTTGGAGGAGTTATACAAATAAAACAGAAATTAAATACATGGCTCCTACACGAGATGACTCAGTAGCTTTAGTTTACACCCTGGCGGCCCACGCGGTCGGAGCACCTCTCGGCTGGAACGTGCAGCAGCGCGTCCCTGATATATGAGGTAGAAATGGGATGGCCTTACTCTGGTGCCTTTTAGTTTTGTGAGAAACTGCAAAGGTGACCTTCCAGCAGTCAAAGGATTCTAGCAGTTCTGACACCAAAAAGAGGATCTTTTCTTGCAGCGGCAACGGTGGCTGTAGCTGTTGATGCATGACGGTGCGGGTCATAATAGAAAGTCCTTCCAAGTACCCTCTCTGACCCAGAAATTTGATATCTTCTTTTGTACCTTTACACACATATTTTTCAGTTGAAACTCACATTCTACCTTCTTGATATTGCGACTGCCAATATCAGACTCTCCAGAGATACATACTATAAAGATAGACACGGAGTGCATTTCAGTTTTCAAGTGTTTGAGCTTTAGGTTCATTGCTGAGGGCTGCTATACAGTTGTCTTCTGTAACCCTGAGCAGATTTAAGGCGGCTGCTTTGAGAAGTGCTCTTACTGTGCTTTGTTTGCATTAGTATTTTGTGTATGCATCGTCATGTTTTCTGCTGCTACTGCAAATTGTCTAATCCTCCTCTTCTTCGCCTAAGCAGAGTGGTGCTCGGGATTTAAGTTGCGCCGACTCTTGTAAGTGTAGTAACGTTACCACGGTGATCCCTTTTGGCTTTTAGAGCTGCAGCGTGTTTGATTCAGCAATTTGTGATTGGCCTTGATGTATGTATACTGGTGCCTGAATGCCAGGTGAGTCTACTGCTGTGTTGATGGTGCAGAATAAAAAGAAACACATCAGGTAAAAGCATGCCATAGCTGACACAATGCAGCACCCCCATTTATTTGATAATCTAACATGGAGCGTCTTCCTTTAATGTGTCATAAAATACTTTTAAAGTGTAACTTCACCCCCAGGTTCAACCCCAACTCCACGCACGTCATCATTTTTAAAAATGATAAAAGGGGGATTAAGGAGGGGAGCAGGTTGGGGGTGCACAGGACTTCCACTATAGGGGGCGTGGCCTCGTGGCTACAGCATCGACCAGACAGACTGAACAGCGCTTGATGTAACGGTAAACAGCTAGTAGTTGAAGCTAACCAACCATGGGTGGCTGCTGCAGAAAAAACATTTGAAACAAAGAGTTAAACAGACTCTCACTCGGGCTGGAGGAGAAGGGCAACCCAACTCTGATTAGAGGTTCTCTTTTAACATAAATTTCATGACATAGAACAGTCCCAAACTGTCCACTCTATAGCCCCCTTTTTTGATAAATTCTTCACAACAACCCCCCCGAATATTTAGTTATCTAAAGATTCAAACCTGCGGCATCTATAGAGGACCAACAGCCTCAGTACATGGGGTGCACACTCTACCAACTACAGCTACAGGGGCACCCCATCATTCTGTTATCTAAAAGCTTTTATTATGAAAGAGCAAAATCAGGAAATGTTGTGTTTTCATCAGCAGTAACCTAACACGACCGCTATCCAACTGAAAGCGAACATAAAACAGTAAAATAAAGCAGATGCCTGAAAGTACAAACAGCGAAGCAGGAGAGAAACCAAACTTCAAACTACACAGATTCACTTAGAAGCAACAAAAACAATGAGAGCTTTTAAAAACATTTTCCTCTCTGTTCTCCTGCACATACATGAGTTGAGTCACAGCTTTCCAGATTACATCAGGATTTATTTTGGTGTAAAAAAGTGTACATGTCAGTATTGGCCTTACAAGGCTCAGAATGCTTTAAAACCATAGACGGCGTTTAGATGTGTGATCCGATGCCAGTCTTTATAAATCTATGAGGAAATGTCAATATTAACATCAGCGTTGATGTGCTTCATCACAGCGCAGTAATAGGATTTAATTTACAGCTCTGAAAACAAGTGTGCAGCACCTCTGCAAGCACAAAAAAACCTCCAAGCCCCCAAGAGGTGGAATCTCAAGCACCAAAGTGCGCACAGATGAGCTGCATACCGTTAATTATTAGACAAGGGGTTTTTTTTGTTCTTGCTAGTAAAATATTGACCTTTTTCACAGCAGTCATTTTGACATTAAGTTACAAATGTTAGTAGTTAAGCTTCTGTTCCATTCAGGTCAGAGTCAAGTTGCTGCTATTGTGCAGTTTGGCTCACTGTAAAGGCTCTGCTGCACTAAACCGAAAACTACCTTGACTGGTATCAACGCCTGTGTTTACCCTACTGTTTCATATCAATAAAGCGTCCATGAAAAAGGCCAATTGGGCCGTGTCAGCTCTGATGAAGTCCGCATGAGTTCAGAAATGTATTTATTCTACTCCTCTTTCATTTCTGCAAGGACACGGAGAAAAGGAATCCGAGCAGAGGAGGGCTGGTGCTAAGCATGACAATCCTTTTTGTCTTTGAACTCAAAGTACAGAAACAAGCAACTACATAGAAACCTGACTTGGATTAGACATGGAGAGACGGAAAAGAGAAGCTTTTGAGATTTTCAATTCAACTGAGCGCCCAACGCTGCTTTGAACAGTCCAATTCTCCCCAAAATACCACCGTGCGCACACACACAGACACTCTCGGTGGTCACGGGTCAGCTTTTCGCACCACTCTTAAGACTGTCAACAACAAAAAAAAGAAAAAGAAAACTTATTTCCCCCTCAAGGTTGTTCCTGCCAGCTTTCTGTCACTACATGCAAATCCTGCGAGGAACAACAATATCGATGATTCACCGGCGCACCACGCATAAAGCCTTCAGATTAGCCCGGTCCCCTGCCATCTACCTCAATGTCTCACATCCACCGGCCAGAGAAGCAGTGCACGCTGGGTCGCGAAATATCCCGGGGCAGTCGGGTGTAATGTGGTGCGTGCTCTTCAGCTCCATGTGTGTGACGTGCATCACGCAGCAGCAGAGGGAACAAAACAAATCAATCGTACAATCGATGGTACTGACCTGTTAAATGGCCGTGGTCTGGTCACATTAGTGTGCGTGTGTGTGTGCGTGTGTGCATGTGTGTGTGCAGTGCAGCAGTTTACTGCAGGGTGACATTCAGAACACAGGTTCTAAAATACTCGTGAGGACGTGTGAAGAGATATTTGTGCCTCCAAGGTAGGTCTTACAAGAAATAAACAAAAAAAACACATCCTCTCCCTTGAGGTTTCACACTATTTTTTTTTGTCTTTTAAGAAGGCTTCACCCTGCAAGACATGTTCCCTCAGTATGATAAACACGGGCAGAGTTTTCTACTTTGCGTCAATCTCACATATACTCTTGACTGCCGTTTGTGCTGGTGTGCCAAAGTATATTAATCCAAAGAGCTACACTCTTCACTGTTTAAAAGGCAGAATCAGAAAGGTTTGGCCAAGCTGTTTCTGATTATTGCATCTCCTTCCAAGGACATGAAATACCGACATTTTGGGTTGATAAAACGCCCAGAGTACAGCAAAATAATGAGAAAATAAGGAAATACAGGCTCCAGAGCATGTCTAGAGGACTGTCTTCAGATTTTGGAGGGAGAAGGGTATCATCTCTCTGAGCGATTTCCACATTAACGATCACCTTGCCCCTTTTCAACTGCAGCCGTCATTTCAGCTCCCAACTTCACATTTCTCCCGCTTTCGACATTTGTAGGGCCCGAAACCTCATCATTCTGCTTTTGGATAGTCTCCTGACTGCTGAAGCATACACCAAAGGCGCCGTGTCTCATTTTTACAACGTTCTACAAAATTTAAATAGTCCATCCTCAAATTCATTTAGGGAGGACTGGCAGAAATAATTGGGTACTGAAAGTTCAGATGAAATGTAGAAAAGCTATTGAAAATATTCACAGCGGTTCTGTAAATGGCACAGTTTGATATAAGTCGAAGTTGTGGCGTGCTGTTGATCGCACTTCTCTCCCATTAGAACAAAGAAAATAAAAAATATTCAAAGATGCTTCACCTTCTGTGTGAAATGTTTAAAAGATTGAGGAACTCTGCCTTGTAAAATTCCTACAATGTCGGTTTACAGACTTTTTTGGGTCATTTATTTGATTCTTTGCCAAGGATTTTAACTGCACTATTTGGGGTGGGTGAGTGAGGATGGAGTGAGGGAGAGCTATGAAGCCCAGACCATCTTTTGATCCACACTGATAGACAGAAAACTGATGATTATCTGAGAAGCCCCCCAAAACATTTGATATGCGGCTGAAGGAATTCAGAAATGTATCACATCTAGAGAAAATTAGATTCACTACGTCAAACGGAAAGGGGCACTCAGAAAATCTGGCAAGCTGTCATTAGTCTGATTGAAAAATAACAGGTTAACTGCGTCACAGGTCAATAACTTGTTATGTAAAGGTGCTAAATATAACATTCAGCCTCATTACAGGTCAGGAAACGGCCGTTTGTTGGATGTGAAGACGCAGTGGAGCGATGCAGAGAACGACGTCACACACGTTTCAGGAGTCTCCATTGGAAATAATCATGTCTAGGGAGGTAAACCTAGATTTGTGAGAGTGGTTTGTTCATTGTGCGTTGTGTTTTATAATGTGACAACGCTTTGTTTAAGATCTGGGTAGGTTTAGCCACAGATAACATCTGGTCACAGTTGAGGAAAGATAATAGTTTGGGTTAAGGTGATCACTCTCTCAAGATCTTTCTTGGGTCAAGGGTTCCCTTTTAGAACCAAAATGGCAGCCGTCCGTTACAATCAAGCGAAACTTGAATTCGCTGGTGTTCGGTTGTAGTTTTCTGTTTAATTAGGACTGTGGGGATATTTCCTTGCTCGACATTTTGTGAGTTCATTTTGTTTATTTATTGGGTGCAGCAAACTCGTGGCTCACACACACACGTCCCAGCTGAAACCTGGGACACACACACACACACACACACACACACACACCCCTGCGCTCATATATACAGTATGTGATTGTTGTTGCTGGGCCAACCGTGGCCAGTTGGAACATTTTACCATATTGTCTAAACCCAGATGACAAACAACCAGAATCACTTGGAGAAAACACGACCAGCCACACATTGTCACAGTGAGCGGTAATACCAAACACTACACACATGCCCTTATGTACAATGAAAAAGACAGAGTTCTGAACCTGTCCTTTAGGGAACCTGCTGGGTTCCTTCACAGCACCAAAAGAAAATATGCCAAGGCAAAGCTTCTGGCATTGCCAAGGGGTGGAATGAGCAAAATACAGTTGGAGGGCGGGGGAGGGGGGATCACTACATCTTAATTTTCAGTAAAGCCCAGGGGACAGCTGCACAGTCACAACGGGGAGGAGGAGGAGGAGGAGGGAAGGTGCGATGGCATCTTTATGACAGCGACAGAGTTTATGAACGCGGCCTTCAATTTGTAAACAGCTGCGCCAACGTCACTGCCCTGAGACGGAGGCCGATCATATAGACTTGTTTTTCGTTTCGTACGGTACACGAGGGTATGACAATCTGAAAATGAAAAAGCCGTTTAAAGGTGCTCCACAAAGCAACTTTAGAGGCTCACAGTCATATTACCCCTGCAGTTATTACATAACCAGTACATCTCTCTCTCTCTCTCTTCCCTCCTCTCATCTAAACATCACTTTAAACTCAGCTCTCTTCTTCCCCTTTCCTTCCCCTCCCTGTGGGGATTGGAGTTAATCTGGTGCCAAGATTTCCTGTAATCTGATCCAATTCCCTTTCAGACTCGCGACACACGCGCGACTCTCATCCGATTCATCGCCGATACAGCCGCAGAATAACACGAACTCGCGCGCGCGCTCTCAAATAGATCAGCTCCATTTCAGCGGTGCCACCTCTCTAATCCTTTTGCTGCGGGGAGCTGCCAAAGCAGCGGTGCTCACCCACCCGAGTAAAACACACACACACACACACGGAAATGCACAAATATCACATACAGGCCTAAAGGCACACAAAACTCATGATCATAATGAAGCATGTGTGCACCCACACACACAAACACGCAGTCCCATACGCGCCCACACGTTCATATTCATCCCAGCTGTGATGGAAAGGAGCCTGACCGGAATCCCGCCACTCGTTTACCAATTCATGTATTCATCCCTTCATTCCAGCTCTTCTCCAGAATTCAAGTCCATCATTTATTTTTTTTTCTCTCCTTCAATCCTGCTCATCCACATTCTCAACTTCTCTCCCCCCTCGATTAAGATTCAAGTCATCCTCGAATCCTGTTTTCAGACACTCACAGCTTCCTTTTTATGACAAATAATTTGCTCGACATAAAGAGGACAGCATGTTCGGTCATCAAATTTGTCGTAGGAGAAAAACAAACAGTAAGAGGGGAAAACAAAGCCGTTCACAAATCTGAATGAGTGGGGCAAAGCAACAATAAATTGATACTTATTGCTATTCCCGTGGGAGAGGTTTTTCCTCAAGAGGGTCTTGTAATTGGAAATTTTACTTCTTGTGTCGTTAATTCTGCCGGAGTATTGAGTCGGGATAAGACTCCCTTCTGAATTGATGCCCAAATTACCCCACGTGGAAGTGTTTGCCGAGCGTGGTCATTAGTATTACATAATGCACACTTAACGGGCTCTCAATTTGGGACCAGAACACCCAAAGCTTTGCTGGAAATGTGTGTCTGCAACTGTGGCCTTGTGTGATATTTAAATTCTGAGGATCTACACTCCTCTCTCAATGCTGGTTGAGCTGTCAAAAAGGAATATAAACCGCAGCTCACATATTAATAAAGAAACAGGAGTGCGTGCCAAAAATAAGAGAACGCTCATGTTATGACTGGGATGTGTGTCACAACTTACTTGTTTGGTTATAACAGACCATGCTGCATTTTCAAGGTTAGTGCGGTTGATTTAGGCTGCTGTGAAAGCTTGTGCAGATCAAAGAATCAGACCAGGACCACTGTTATGATTGTAGATATGTGATTTTAGGATGATAAGTGCTAATAAATCCATTTGCTGATCGTGAAATCTGTTCACAAGATGCCTCCTTTTCATCCTGCCTCTACCTGTTAGTATTTATTCATAATGTGCAGCTGACTTGCAGTCTAATAATAGTCTTCTAATGATGCTTATAATCAGTTATTTCCTCTTGGTTCCTTTGTAAAAGTCGGTGTGAACAGGAGCCAGACTGGAACATAAAACTACAGGTATAAAAAGGTATAAAAGACCAACTACAGGTATAAAAATACCCTAAAACTTAACAGTACACACTCCTGCTGCCCTTACAAAGTGCCTACTGTTGTATGCAGTTTGAGTACAACTGGTGCTTACTGCTTCATCATAATATTGCACTTTGACCTTTGACACTCCCGCTCCATAGCACTAAATTTGAAGTAAAAGTGTGCGATTTGGAAGGCAGCTAAAGTGCTGTCATGCTCTCTATGCGACATATCTTTCACTGTGCAGAGGACTGTAGCTCAGAAACACATGATGGCTTCTGCAAAATGTGACCAGATGCAGTAGGACAGCTTGGAATTTATCTATTTTTTTTGCATACTTAAGCTTTTTTTTCTGGCATACTAAATAGTATGATATTTTTGTGCTGGAACACGCCCTCAGAGTATACAGCCATGCTAGCGGCTCTGTTAGGCTGTACTTGGACACGATGCTTTGAGCTAAATGCTAACATTGGCATGCTAACATTCTCACAATGACAACACTGATGTTTAGTGAGTATAAGTAGGTATTAATGTGTTGGCATTTTCTAATTAGCATTCAACACAAAGTGTAGCTGAGGTTTGATGGTAACATCAGTTTCCCAAGCATGTAGTCAGAACCCAAGTTGATGAGGGGATGTTTATCAGTGTTATGTCTCGACAACTTTTGGATTAACTGATGCTGAATGAGGTTAAAATGTCAATCTCGCTCGTCAATCTAACTCGTCAGTACCTCAAAGGCATGCATTCTGTATGGGACTTATTTTATTGACGAGTTTATTTCCACACTTGATCAGCTACAAGAAACATCTAATATGCTTCACACACAGACTTTTTCAAATATCAGCAAGTTTGCAGTTGCTGTAAAAAGAACATTTTCATGCTTTCACAACAAGCCAACAAAACTTAACTAAAGAAGCTGCATCCAAACTTGATGATGCACAGGTGCTAATAGACTGTAAAGCTACACTGAGCCTGCAGGAGAGGCCTGGAGTGGAAAATCTGAGTGGAAATCGCAGAAGATCAGTGGAGAAAGGCCAAAAGAGCACGTCCATTTCTCGCGTGTGTGCACCAGACATGGATCAGAATATTACGCAGGCTATGTTTATCAAAACAGAGACTCTCCAACATGCTTTCTACAGTCGATCCATCCAGAGGTAAAAACCTCTGCAAATAAACCAGTTCTCTCTGTGAGTAAGAGCTTTTCATTCCTCCTCCACCGGCCCTCTGTTCGCCGCTCTCTGATCCTTCCCTTTGCTTTTCTCCCTTCATCTTTTTCCCCCTCTTCCTCTACATGGCTACAAGTCAAAGAAGATGCCTTTTTACCCCCACTGCCAACCTCTCTGTATGAGGCAGTTGTCCTTTGCTCCACTTTCATCTTTCTCTTCTTCCTCTCCCTTGTCAAGCCATGACAAAATAAAGTCTTTTTTTTTTTAACGAAAGAAAAATTAAGGACATTTTTAAAACGCAAAGAAAGGGTGTCAAGAGAGAGTGAGGGCTGAAAGGTCAAAGCTGGACAGATGGCAGAAGAGCGATACATGGATGTGGCAAAGGGACAGAAAAAAAAAAGGGTGGAAGAGACGAGGGAAGGTAGATTCACCAGATGGCTGGACGGCAAACAGAGAGAGAAAGTGAGGGAAACGAGACGGAACAAAAAGATTGACAGACAGAAACTGAGATAAATAGAGAACGATCTACTGTAGAAGAGCTGTAAGCAAAAAATCAAAGCACCTGTGGATTTACAGCAAGAGGAGCTAACAGGGTGTTAGTAACAGGCCTGGGGATGAATGATGACTGGAAACGTGTGATGTAAGAGTGATGAAAGGAAGGGCCACACGGAGCAGCGAGAGTTGAGAGGTTTTAAAAAGCTGCACACACATGCTACATGATGTCATGACACAAAACTGCAGACAGAGACAATGGTGCAGAGCAACAACAGGCCGACCAAAGTAAAAACGGAACGCAATGATTTGAAAATCCTTTTCGGTTTGTATTTAATTGAATACAGTAGAAAGACAAGATGTTCAAACTGACTGTTCTTTTGTTTTTTGCAGATAATACACTCAGTCTAAATGCCTCACCTGCAGCTTGTTTCAAACATGATGGCGCAGGGGCAACAAAAGACTGGGAAAGTTACTGAAAGCTCAAAAAAAAAACCTGTTTAGAAATCGTGGACGTTGTGTCCTCAGGCCTCAGAGGAAAAGGACCATCCACATTGTTACCAATACAAAGTGTAAGGGGTGTTAGTGCCCATGGAATCATGGGTAACTTGCTCTTTGAAGGCACCACTACTGCAGGTTTCTGGAGCAACATATGCTGCCATACTGACGTCTTTATCAGGGACGTCTCTGCTTATTTCTCCTCCTAAAATGTGTGGTGCATTATGAAGTGCAAAATACAACAGATACCCCAGAATGTGAAAGAATTTTGCCCTTGTCCCAACTTCTTTGGAACGTTTCAGGCATCACATTCAGAATGAGCGTATATTACAAAAAAGATGCAATAGTCTGAACATGAAATATCTCGTCTTTGTACTGTGAATACAGCTCAAAACATATTTGCAAATCATTGCATTATGTTTTTATTTGAATTTCCATTTACTGAATGTTCGTCATGGCTTTATTCAGATATGACAGGACCGTTGCAGAAATAGCCACAGCGCTTCCCTCTGATATTTGGCACCTGGTGTGCGAGGCTGCATTAGTGATGGATTTTAAAACATATTTGGCCATTAAACCTTAATTAATAACAATCACCTCCTGCGTGTCGCCCAACATTTGTTTATTTTATTGCGCTGCCAACTTTTTAAAAGTGCAAGAGGGCACAAGCACAGAATGGCAAGACACAAACTGGAGACTTTTCTTCGGTTCCCATTTGCTCGCAGCAAAGCGTTTCGCTGGGTATTCATAATTTTAATTCATGCAGATGGTAAAATTAGGCAGGGAGACTGATGATTATCATCGGAACACAAAGGTTGTTGTCTTTATTTATAAACTAATCTGACTTGAGGCATGAATGTTGGCACAAACACTGTATTTTTGTTAAACTGATTTAATTTAGTTCCTTTTTTTTTTTTATCCCTAAGAGATAATAACTAGAAGAGCTCACACAGAGTGCAAATCTCCACCAGGCAACCCAAGAAGAATATCTGGATGCAACCCCGATTGTAACATCAACATTTTAATTAGAAACTAATTTAATTACATACATTTACTTTGTAATTTAATTACATGTAACTAGTCACATTACTGCTTGTATCCTGTTAGACATTTGTTTGAAATTAGCTTAGGAATTCACGAGTTATAGTAAAAATCATGTTTAATGAAAGTCCTCCATTCTTGAGTCCATGTGAACGTGTGCATAGTTGAAGATTTTCCTTCAAGGTGTTGTTGAAGAATTGCATTGACAAGACTGGGACATAATGACTCTGACCACAGCTGTCGGTGGCATGGAGGCATAAAAAAAAAGGGTCTTTTCAAGGTTGGTGGGGTGTTTTTTTGAAAATTGTAAATCACAAAGGTCCTTCAGCATTACAGTCATGAATGTGCACCAAAGATGAGTCCAAGATTAGCTGCAGAGCAGCTCCAGGTTCACCGTCACCTTCAAATTATTCACAACTTTATTTGTTTCTTTTATTTGTGTCACTGTCGGGAGTGTTCAGGCTGATATGATTGGAGACGAGACTTTCACATATTCAGACATGAAAGCAACACGTTAAAATCCCATTTATGTAATGAGCTACAGACAGGGACTATACAGACACAGGGACATCATTTTTCTACTTGAGGATTGGCAGGAGCGTCACTGTTTACGTCTGAACACGCAGAAGAGTGAGATAAATCATAAAGTGGATCCAAGAGCTAATCAGCTAATGGCTGCTATAGAGCATCAAAACAAACAACTGGCATAGAGCATCAGACAAAAAGTGTATACGGTCATAAAAATGAATTTTAGATGCAGTGACGGAGATTTGCAATAAACATCTGCATTATCTCTGTGCTTTCAAGAGGCTGTTTGTATGACAAACAAACCAGTCGTTCTGTAGCTACAAACTGTTTCAATGTGATTTTGCAGTCATGACACATCAACAATGATGCGGATACAAAAAAAACAATCGATCGGTCGATTTTTCTCACATTACTGAGGGATCCTGTGAACCCGATGGAAGCTGTAAGGCCATCAGCCAGCGGTGTAATGGGAGTTGTACATAGTCTGGAAGCAACGCAGCCATAAAGTGCACACACACAGAGGCTCGAGAGGATGGAGCGTGAGGGAGGAAGAGGAAAGGCAATACAGACGGATTTTAAATCAATACAGCCACAGAAGGCAACTAACAGGAATTTACAGTCCATGCGCGGACACGCGGCGTTGTGGGCTCGTAAAATCTGATGTTTTCTATCAATTAAGTTTAAAAAAAAAGACATCAAAGTGCAAAAGTGCCGCCATAACTTTGGGTGCACCGAAGGGACGGGGACAGAGAGGAAGACCCAAAACAACGCCGCACGCTTCATAGAAAGTTTCTGTGGACTGAATCGCTGTCAGCAAGGCGACCCGAACTGTCATATTTTATGGCACCATAAAATAAACTGCTATACTATGAGACAGTGTGTGTGTGTGTGTGTGTGTGTGTTATTGTTGTTGGTTTCCACATCTCATGCCACATATTGTTTTATTTTCTCTACTTTTCCTTTACCTCCTTGGCCTCGTAACCTTTACCTGTCCATCTGTGTTTCCCGTCTCTTTGGCCTTCAAGTTTCTTTTCTCGGTTTCCTGCAGAAATCTCGTGTCTTTAACTTTGGCCTTTTTTGAAATGTCACTGACAGCTGATTTTCACATGTGAAAATATTTGTTTTATATCTCTGCAACCAAGCCAGAAAGGTCAAAAAAGAACAAACATATTGTTCTTAATGCTTGGAAACACTGACTCTATAGGGTATTA
>JAJHUR010082744.1:0-14173 GCA_027495735.1 Lutjanus campechanus
GGTCAAAACCTACAAGACCCATGTTCTGCCCTCATGACCCCGTTGCCCTGTCCTTCCTTCAGATTAAGTCAGCGAGACCAACATGCTCTCGTGCCCAACGCATCAGTTTTGCATGTGTACGGCTCTGCAGTAGTGTGAGCAATATTAAATCTGCAATGTCTGCACAGACTTTCAAAATAAAGGCACAAAAACTGCCCAGTTAGTTATAGGCACAAAAACTATTTGGTTAGGTTTAGGAAAAATGGTTTAAGTTAAAGTAAGAACATTAGTTACCTAAGTTAAAGGCACAATATGAAAGTTCTGTTAATATCTGAGTTGTTTTTTTCCACTTTTAAATAACTGTCGTCATATCGTCACCATCAGGCAGAAACTTAAAGCGATATTCCACCCCAGAATGATAGTCGATGTGAGGATGGGTGAAGATCTTCAGTTCACAAAACAATCCTGGAGTTTCAGCAGAAAACAGGGTTGCAGCCAATGGCAGACCACAGATAAAATGTAAAAAGAACACAAAACAAACAAAATGTCTCCATCCTGCTCGTGTGGTGTAATCCAAGTGTCCTTGAGCCGTGACATTAAAATGTAACCACAAAAGACACCATTTACACCATGTTTTTAGCCAAAATGTCAACTGTAGCCTCCCAGGTAGCATGTAAACATGGCGTCGATGTATCACAAGACTTCGTATATCTCGCGATATTTTCACACGTGCATCCATTAAGAGATATACAAAGTCTCGCGAGATGTAGGTTGAAATCACCCATCCTCACATCAGCATAGGGGTGAGTACATATTGAGTGGACCATCATTCTGGGGTGGAATATCGCTTTAATATGTTCAAAACCATTACTTTTCAGGAAATAAAAAAAAAAAACTGTTATTAAAGTCCACCTCCAGTCATGTTTTAAACAATATAAAATACTCTGCATGAAGTAATAAATTGTGTTTGATGTTTTGTTTTTTTTGCAAATAAGTTCAGATGTGATGTTAAAATGGCTTACATATAGCTCTACCCTTTGCCTTCATTTAGTATAAAAGGTTTAATGAATATGCAAATATTCCCTGCCCTCTCCATATCCCTGACACCTCCCAACCTCCACCCCTCTGTTTTGCTTGCTAATCGCAGTAACTACCTACATCTGGCTTCTTCTGTGGGCCGGCCATTGCTGCTAATAATATGTATAACGCCACCGCCTTGATTAACGTGATTGGTTCCTTATGTTTATGACATCATATACCCAACCTGACTGAATCTGTTCTTTTAAGACTTCTCTTGCTCACTGCAGTTTCAAAGCGAGAAATCCTGGTATGTCTTGTAACACATGAAAAAAAACCAAAGTTCTAACCCTGAGGAGGAGGTCTTTAAACTGACTGAATACCACTTAGTAAAGTTAGTAGCTCTTTTAAGTACTTTTCATTGGTTGAATGTTTATAGAACCCACAGACAGACGCAGATTTATGAAAAAAAATTTCAGTGACAAAATATGGAGGTATGATCCACCCAACATCAATGATATGAAAATTTATCTGACAGGTCTCAGGCAGAAATCATGTTCATGTAAAAAGCAATTAGTATTTTATTCATGTAACATTTAGTCACATTTGGCAACTTCCTTCCTCACTGTCGGGCATATCTGATGTATCCTGTGTTTTCCCGGAGGTTAGAGCGGCTAGTTAGAAAATGTATTGATACCTTGAATAAATTAAAGATTTCTCTGCTTGACCATTGTTGGAAATGTTTGGGATAATGTAAGTGCACAATTCAACAAAATATACAACACAGGTCTTGCGTTTTTAGAAATTTTAATATAGAAATATTACATCCTATTTAACTCATATCACAAGTTAACGTAAGCAAAGTACATATGTAAGTTACATAACATAAGTTCGTACATTATGTAACTTCCGCACATTTTGGAGGTTAAAAAGAAGCCAACGTTGACCGCTGGTTTCACACATGACATAAACCAGTTTAACCCGTCCATTCCACTTTTTCCATCTTTGTACTACGTCACCTGACTTCAATGGCACATCTAAACGTAACAATGGAGCGGTGCCTAGAGGGTTGCCACCTTCAAAGCGTAAAAATAAGGGACACCCTGCCAGTAGCCACTGAACAGGGGACATGAATCAAATGTGGGGTCTGGTGGTCCTCCTACACGGGATTTTGAGTGTCAGAAACTTTATGACCTGCATTTTCATGCATCAATTTGTCCTTTTTATGCATCAATTTCAAATTCCTCTGTCAGTATCAGTATCAGTAGAGTATTTGTAGGCATTATACAATTAAAAAATAACTGAGTGACAGACAACTTGCCTGTCATTCTAGGTGTCATACCCTTCCATGAATTCTGATTTAATACTTCTTCACTATGTTTCATGAAACTCTTTTTGGTTGTATTATTGTTTCTCATCATTCCAAGCATTTGAAAACAAGTAGGGTGTGAGTGTGTGCATAAAAATACAGGACAAATAACATCCCCTGTTGATTCAGTAAAGGATGGTACATTTTACTTTTTAATACAGGACAATTCTGTATTATACACAATGGATGGGAACTGTAGGTGCCTTCTGTCTTTAAAGCCTGGGGGACACTGACCAAGCTCCCTTAGTTGAAGTTGAGGTTGAGAACAGGCTGGACAGACACCGTCCTCAGTCCATTTGATGATAAAAAAAAACTTCTTTTTGTTTCTTTGCTCTCACAATATGAACTACAACAAGTTTGGTTTTGAGAACACAAGCACTCCGCTAGTCTTTATTCTGTCTCTGCTGCCTCACATCTATTTGCCTTGACTTTGCTCACCACCAGATGCACGCCATGTTGTTCCACACCAAAGTACAGTGAATAGTCCAGTTGTAGCCTATGTCATGTTTTACAAGTAAAACATGCAATGCCCACTGGGAAAAGAGAAAGAGAAACACAGAGTACTGTGTTGCTTTTGCCCAGTGAGCTAATGGTTAGTTGTGGATAAAACAAAGAAGAGCTTCTCATAAATCCTCATGAATCAGGTCTTTATAGTGGGAACACTGTGACGTTGTATAACCTGAGAATCACAGGCTGTGATCTTTTGTGTAAATAATTCTGTTTTCATTTATGACCCTTTGAACTATCGAGTTCAGCTCAAAGAGAACTGAGTGGTGTTCATGTGGCCAGTGTTGAGAAAAGGCAAAGATGAGCTTTATGCTGATTAAAAGGTAAAACAGTTGGCTTAATATTATGAGCTGGTTTGCCAGGCCTAAAATTGGGCTACTTTTTAAAGTGGTGCCACAGGATGATTTTTTTGTCCACTGGTTCAGTGGACTTATTTTGCATGCAATTTACATAAAACTATCTATAAATACATAACCATATTTTAAATTAAATAATATATTTATGCCCAAATCCTACCAAACTAACTCCAGAACAGACCTGGCCCCTAGCTGATAATCCACTCAGTATATACTCACCACTATGCCGATGTGAGGATGGGTGAAGGTCTGCAGTTCACAAAACAATCCTGGAGTTTCAGCAGAAAACAGGGTTGCAGCCAATGGCAGTGATTGGAGACCAAATGTAAATGTAAAAAAAAAGAACACAAAACAAACACAAAATGTCTCCATCCTGCTCGTGTGGTGTAATCCAAGTGTCCGTGAGCCGCGACATTAAAATTTAACCACAAAAGACGCCATTTGCACCATGTTTTTAGCTGAAATGTGAACTGTAGCCTCCCAGGTAGCATGTAAACATGGCGTTGATGTATCGCGAAACTTCGTATATCTCGCGATATTTTCACTCGTGCATCCATTAAGAGATATACGAAGTCTCGCGATACATCTCGCGAGATATACAAAGTCTTGCGAGATGTAGGATGAAATCACCCATCCTCACATCGGCATAGGGTATGTAGGGTGAGTACATATTGAGTGGACTATGAAATATGATTGGCCACTCCAAGTGCCACCCCATTATCTTCACTGGCTATCTGTCCAATGAGAGGAGGGACCTTAGTTTCAACCAGCTGTTTGACGATTATTTATAAATGTGCATTATTTTCTTTTGCATGGAGCCTGCCTTTAATATTTTATGTGGTTCATTTACTTTATGGATCATTTTACAACACAAGGTTGCATAATAAACTGTTATAGTTCCTTCAGAAACAACAAGCATGCCCTGTGCACAGCAAATGGATGAAAAAAATTATAAATTTTAAAGGAAAAAACTATTTTGCAAAGTGGAATGCTGAGGATAGAGGTGGAATGGAGTTACAGTTTATTTTTTTGAGCACTTCAAAAATAGTAAAAAATGAAAAAAAAAGTATGGAAGCTTTATATTGCATTTGTGTGGTGTCAGTCTATTGTGTTGGAATATAAGAAACTGAAATCCTACAATGTTAGTAATTAAAATAGATATGAGGAATAAATTAATTCTAATCTGATGCGTGCATGTATGTCGGAGCGCATACTTCATAACCTCTGCATAAGTCAAGTGCATCTCCTTGTGCCACCACCGTCAAAAACGCCTGTTTCTACATGAGCACATCATAAGAGAGAAGCCAGATTCATAGTATCACTTACAAATGAGCAGAATATAACAGCACTACTGAGGCCCAGTGTTTTCCAGCAGGCATGATTTCAATTAACAGAAACAAATTTCTTCTGACATGTAGTCACAAGTTATTCAGTGTGTCAATAGCCCCTCCAACGTTGGGCCACATGCCATTTAAAGCAGAAAAAAAAAAAACACTTTGAAAGATTTTCTTGGTGGATATGAAGTCGTAATCTCAGTTGCACATGCCACATCATACAGTATGGCGTTGACTTTCAAAGCCTCCGTTACGCAATAGCTGTTCCACTGACTCATTGTGCTGGCAGGATTTTATATTAGGGACTTTTTGGAATGGTAATCATCCCACTAGCTCATAGAATAGGTGAGTAAATACCCCAGTTTACTTTAAGGCATATATTTACTCTGTAATATACGTTTATGGGTTGTTATGTGCTCGAATTAATCCTTTTGGAAACACCCGTAAACCTGAATCGACGAGCTGCCAAATCTGTCCGCTCTAAATTAGCAACAGACGTGTTCTTCACAGTAATCTGATATCACGTATAAACCTCTGGCTACATTGTAGGGATATACCTAACGTGCATAGGTGGTTTGGATTTTGAATGTTTACATTTGTGAATCTGCTGATACGTGTATGTAAGTGTCTGTGTGAACGTGTACTATACAGTATAGTGTTTCATGCCACTACACAAGCACACTACCTCATCTCTCCTACTTATAGAGGAATGTCGAGGGCCTTGGCAGCATCGTGGCATCATCTAGTGCAGCTGTGGAAATCTGCGCCAGTGTATCTGCTACCCATCAGTCATGGAGTCCTCGCAGGCCAACAGCTGACCGTGCGCCACACAGAACCGCGAACCACACACACTCATTTAAAAAAAATAAAAAATACTGACAAAACAGTGATGTCATTGTATTTGACGGGACATAGCAGCAGAACTGGCCTGGCTGTCCTCGGTGGTTTGTGGAAAAATAATCCCCACTATATAGAACCAGCAAATCCACAGCGCCCGGCCCACGAGTCTCCCACATGGTCGTTTGTTGGAACAGAGCTACACGTATGTGCGTCTCTGAAATGTAGCTCAGCCAGGCAAAGAAAGAGAGAGGAAAGACATCCAGTGAGTGAGAAAGAGAGTGAGAAAGTGAAAGGGAACCAAATAACACATAACCTGGCTATTAAATGTGTGAAGACAACACAGCTTCTGAAAAGCTTCTAGTGCCCAGTGGAACCACAACCCTTTTCCCGGTTCCAGGTTTTGGTTTCCTCAAAACCGTGGCATATATTTGTCAGCGTGTCACACTGACACAGAATGGATCACTCTGGGCATAATTTAAAAACATATGAATTTGTTTAAATCTATATTAATGAAAGGTAAAGTGTCAAATCACTGACAGTTTGAAAGCTATTTTTTGTCCTTAGAAACAGCAGGTGGCAAAACAATCAGGGCCTGACTGATACTAGATTTTTGGGGCCGATGCCAATACTTGATATTAAAGATTTTCACATATTCAAATATCTATATATCAGCCAATATTCTTCATACAGAACATAGAATATATACATTGTTTTTCTTTTGCAACATTTGTGACAAAGATTTGTAATGGAGGCAGGACACTTTACACTTAAAACAATAAACTTTATTGATGATATCAGGTCAGTGAAACTTTCACTGGTATGTTTAAGATTCATTCATTTTCTGTAACCGCTTATCCATGAGGGTCGCGGGGGGCTGGAGCCTATCCCAGCTAATATTGGCGGGGTACACCCTGGACAAGTCGGCAGTTCATCGCAGGGCTGACACATAGAGACAGACAACCACAACCTCTGGCCACACATCCGGCTAAATGATGGACTGTCACTGTCTGATCTGACAGCGATGTTGGCTAGCTGATACGTAAAATGGATGACATGAAGGAAAAAGCCAGGGAAGAATTTCAAATTGTGGACAATATGTTGTCGAAAGCCAAGTCAGACGTTTGGGATGAATTTGCTGTGATCAGAGACTGTGAGGATAACATTGCCAGTAGCTTTGCTGCTTGTAAAAAGTGCCAAAAAGTATTAGCTTCTGATAGCTGCAAGCTACACACACGGTTGCTAGGGTAATACATCGACAGCTTCAGGAGAACAGGCGCTGCGCCAATTGAGAACACAAGTATGTGACTGTGTATGTGTGTATAATCGCAGTTCAGGTCAGGGAACTTACATTAACGGTTCTGGGAGGGTCAGGATTTGACTAGGACATAATTGCGGGTAGGGTTGGGTGAATGGTACTCAAACCTAATTGTGGGAAAGGGGTAGGTTCTGATGCTCAGCTTTGCGGATGGGGGCTGGTGCGGGTTTACACAACTGGGCCTTTGCAGGACCACAGTCAAGAGTCCTCATGACCTTGACCTGTTTAAATGGGTTGACCATGTTTTCTCCTTGTGTGAGGGAGCTACGTCACATCCAACGGTAAAACGTTTATATTTTTGGACTTTGGACAGCAATGCCATCTACCATTACCACTGGCAGTATTTTCTGCCAGCCTCACATAATTTTCCTGTCCTTCTCTCATCCAGTTTGCCTTGTAACGTCTGTCTGAATCCCTGTGAATGCAACATGGACAGGAGACAGGGATTGAACCAACAACCCTGCGGTTAAGCCACCAAGCGACAGCCGCCTTATTAAGTGCTATTAATTTTGTTGGCCAAGCTAAAACCCATTCTCTGCAGTGTGTCACAGTAACGGCAACAGACATTTTTATAGCATGTAAGCTGTGAAAAAAAACAATAAACTGCTGCAAGAACATGAAACGGTAAGAGGGTGAAATTTGTAGGCGCTGAATATCCGTACTTTACACAGCAAAATTGAAACTTAATTGATATGACTTGTGAGAGTATGAGTGTGGATCTACACCCCATAATATCTTCCACATGACAATAACTACAACACATTCAGTACATTAGAATAATCAATTCCAAATGATATAAAAGTATGAAAGCAGCTGTATGTTCCAAATGGGAATTGTGCTCCGAACATTGTGTACAGAACGACATGTGATGTCCATTCATGTACTTTAACTCATATGTTTTGTGTAGATGGAAATCCAATGTATGGATTCAGGCCAATTTAGGCACATGTAATTTTATTACTTTATTATTTCTCTCGCACATTGTTTGGCTTGGAAACTTCTCTTGCTTAAAGGCCGTGTAGGAAATGTGAAAGAATAGATGCGCACACTGGTAACATGCACGCTGTGTGAACTCCAAATAAACAAAGTCTGCTCACCACATGAGAATCTTTACGGGGTGGTAACACAATGGCAGTCCCCCCCACCCACACACACACAGAAGCATCAGCGTCACTGGTCGTACCGTTTCGTAGCATTCCAGTGCTGATGAAGACATCTTGATAAAAGCTCAGATCACTTTTGCGACACTCGGGGGGGAAAAGGGCAATGAGACATCAGCTGGAATTTGCTAAATGATTTTTTCAGACCCAGGACAGGACAGATCCGTGATGACCAGCAGCTCCTCTCTTGGCTCCGAGGACGGTGTCAACGAGCTGAACTGACGTCAGTGTTTTCCACAGTTTTGCTCCTCATGAATTTCACCACCACAAACTACGCAAGAGTGGAAGGTGCAGAAAGATTATACCTGCCTTACCCACAGCGCATCTCCCGCATGTCCCCCCAGGACATCATTCCTCACCCTCACCTATCATTTAGGCAGAGGATAGTTACAGGTTTTCACAGTGACAAAGTGAAGTATTGTGCTGTGGTTTTGACGGTACCCTCCTACTCAGGTAACAAATAGACTTGCTTTTGACAAAGCCCTCACGTATGGGGCGTTTGTTGCTGCCAAATACCTCCAATTTATCTTTTCCTCTTTGACAAAGAATCCAGTGTCTTCTGTATTTGTCCATAACTGACTGTCATTACTCCTTTTCTCACCCGAGGTTTAGAATTGCATTTTTTTTTTTTAAATAATACATTTTTTAAGAATTGTAGGGTTTACTTTCAAACAACATATCCATCAGGATGGAGTGTTGACAATATGTCCATGCAATCTTCACACTTCACCTACTGTATTTTCTTTTTAGGGCAACCAGGTGATACCTGCTTCCTTTTTTCCCCATGGAAACTAAAAAAGAAGAAAGGGTCATTATGTCATATTACTGTTTTAATGCCCTGCTTAGTGCCATACTTTGGGGCCAGTTTGCATGGAGTAGCACACTAAAAACCAACATATCCATGTCAAATAACCTTTGATAAGGAAATGCCAACAATGCACTTCAGAGAACAGCATACTGACAAATGTGCACATTTTTTCACTTGCTGTTGGTCTCCAAATAGTATCCACAGTTAATTATAGATATACTATACAGCAGTGTTTCCCAAACTTTTTTCTTTTTAAAAATGACAAACCATGGTGACCCGATTCACAAATGCCCTCATCAGTAAATCCTGGGAAGAGTTCATTTGTGCATAAATGAACATTCCTGAATATTTTTTACTGCCACTTACATATCACCTTATATCACCTTGCTACATGCATATACACATATTAAATATTGTATAAATGAGACAACTCCAAATTTCAAGGCAACTTGCTGTTATAGATTTCTGATTCAAACTCTAAATTTAAAGCTGACCAATAATCTTTAGTTGAGAAATTGTACTTTTCTTCTTTAGATAAACTTGAATCTTTGAAGGTTTTGAAAAGTCAAACAGAAATTGTATTTCCAAAATTCCAAAATATTAAAATATCAACCACTATTCACTTTCACTTTAACAAGTTTAAAATTTTTAATTTTTGATTTGATTTTTTATTTTTGGGAGGGTGTCTAAAACTCAAAGATTGAAGTTCATATAAGTTAATATCAGTAAACCGATATACACATTTGAAATACCTTATAAAAGGTGAACTGTGGACATAAATCTTAAATTTTGCAGAATTTCTTCCATAGTCTTGTTTAGTTGGTGACCCAAATATCTCCTGTGACCCACCTCTGGGTCACAACCCAGTCTCTGAGAATGACTGCTATAAAGGGCTCAGGGTGAATCAAACTAAAATTCTCACCATGTCACATTTAAAAAAGAAAAGTTGTGAGTGAAATGTCCCTTGGAAATCCTTATGGATCCAGAGGCTTATTGACAGGGGTAATAATAGTTAATGTTATAGGAATTTCACTATTCAAATGAAATTTGTAGAAACCTCCTCTGATTACTAATTAGTAATTGCAGGGCATAAACTAACCCTGAGCTATACAGCAGCAAAGGCTATCAGAAACTTTCGGAAACATTAACGCATTTCAGTGTCCAGCAGCAAACAAGCAGCCAAACTATCTGTGCAGTCTGCCCTTTTCCTTCAATATCTGTGAATGGTACCTGTCTGTTTTTCCATCAACACAATGTGTATGATTGTGGCATGAGCATGTCAGTGTATGTGTGCACGCAGTAGAGGGAAGAAAAAGTGGCTGTGCACAGAGCAGACAGGAGTTGGCTATCAGAGCAAAGGCATTAGAGTTTAGCAGTGAAGTTGTCTGGTGGCAGTAAATGTACAGTTTGCCCATGAATAAATACTGCAGAAAAAGAAATTCTCATGATACAGCTGGTGGGTAAATGGCACAGTGTGACACAGTGCACACCTGCTGTATGTGCTGAAGCTTAGCTATAGACAGCCCCAGCACATAGCCAGCTAATTTAACCACTGACTGTAGGATTGTTCATCATCCAAACTGATGTGATATTTGCAGAAAGGTAAGTCGTTTGTGCCTCTATAGTGCTATGTTATAATTGTGACTTGGACAGTGGTCCACACTTTATATTAAATGATCCATCCATTTGTTTCAATAAAAATGACTTTATTGGGGCGGAGGTTTAGCTCAGTTGGTAGAGCGTCCGCCCCATGTACTGAGGCTGTGAGTCCTCTGCAGCAGCCGCTGGTTCAATTCCCGCCTTCGGCCCTTTGCTGCGTGTCATCCCCTCTCTCTCTGCCCCATTTCCTATCCACTCTTCAGGCTGTCCTCTCAAATAAAGGCAAAATGACCAAAAAAAATAACTTAAAAAAAAATAAAAAAATGGCTTTATTAGTTCACACAACAGAAAGGATTCTCCTGTTATGCTTGTATCTGAGTGTTATGCATTAATTAAGTTATATCAGTGTACAGATATGAGAAACATAGTATGTTGCTTTACAAAAAATAAAGAACCAACTGTGGCAACAAACAGTAGTTTTTCTGATGTTCACAAGCTGCATCTCTGTTCCTGGATCCAAACAAATAGTCTTTTTCCATGGCCACAGCATTGCATAGCCTCCTGAAGCTGTTCAGAGGTGAGCTGTGATCAGTGTGGCTCACAGAAGAGGATAACCTCACTGACCCCTGCTATTGTTCTCCTGCCCGGCAGCAGAGCTGTCTGGGACCAACCCATGACTGCTCCCTGAACCAAAGCCTTGTCTTGCTCTAAACTGATTGGCTCAACGCAGCGTGCTGGCGACTAGAAACAAGGTGCTGTTCTCAAATGTCTTGCTATATTCAGCTTTCAGTGTTTTTGTGGTTTATTCCTGAATCGCTGTGCTTTTGATGCAGTCTTCTTGTGGATGGCTGCCCTATCACATCAAGTATCACATCAAGCTAGTCACTAACGGTTGTTTAGGGCTGGGTATCCCTCAGAAAACCATGACTCCAGTACACTTTAATGTTTGTGTAAAGGAAAAAGTGAGTTTTTCTTCTAAATGCATTATACATGTTAGAAATATGCAGTACTGAATTATGGAGTTTAGACCCATTAAACTGTTGTTTTTTTGTGTTCAGGATTTTTTGGGGCAGACCTGAAACATGGCTCCGTGACATGCCAGAACCATGGTCCTCCAACACTATGTACAGTAAGCCCCACAAACAGACACACAAAGGACTGACTCACCATCCGGTTAGTTACAAATGTACCTTCAGTGACTCTCTCAGTCCAAATCAGCCCAGCAGTTCACTTCAGCTCACTTCAGTTCCAACAATCCAACACAGAAGAAAAAAAAACCTTCCTGTCACCGTTCTCTGGCCCTCTGGTGGCTCAAACATGTCTGGACATGTCCAATAAAGCTGCTAGACAGAGCGTCCATGTTTCAGGTGGTTTTCAGGTCGTAGTGGTGTTTGACACTGAAACAGTGGATACATCCCCAGCTTTTCAGAGCAGAGCTCCTGATTTTGAGACCAAATTTCATATAGATTTTTTTAATCATGCAAATTTGGCTGGGTGGTTAAGAACACGTTTCTGTGGTGTTACAAACTCAGAAAACACATTCATTCTTACTTTACACAGACTTTAAAACTAAAGTATCAAGTCTGTTTCACGTTTTGCCCCATTGTTGACTCGTGAAAACCCTGATTAGTGACTTTAAAGATGTCAAACGGATCATTTCACCGAATTTGGCCACACAACAAACTGCCGCTCCTGTGTGATTTAAGTCCAAAATAACAGGCTCATTTGTAAGTAATGATAGGCATTAAAATCCCCTCTAGAATATTTCAATCTTATTCTCAACCTGCTTCTCACAGTGAACAATGGGACATGTTAAGGTTCCCGCCCACATAATAATGGCCACATTCTCTGAAAGTCAGTTTTTTCGAGATTTTTCACAGACTGAAGTGTAACACAAAACGCTTGTGTTGTGAAGACTTTCCCGGGGCTGTTTCATTGACATACTGGGCCTCTACATGTCTGAGTGGCTTTAGACAAGGCTTTTACCAGTTTGCAGCCATTATGAGTGTTCGGTCAATCAGTCAGCCAGTTCACAGCTGTCTTACCTTTGACGGGCAGCTAGAAACTGAAGCCTTACAGTATTTTGGCTTCTTCTCAGAGCCTTTTTGTCCCTTGGCTCAGTGAGATGAAGTCCTGGCTGGCTGACTAAAAGAGGAATGTTTAGGCCTGTCAGTGGGATCAATTGAGCCCCCCTGTCTGATTGTCACTTCTGTGAAGTTTAATAATTACTCTGCCTTAAGCTATGCTTTTCTCACCGCTCTCTTCCCATCCACTAAGGACAGTGGAGCTACTGTAGCATTTATCTACAGAGACAAAGAACCTTTATTCATGCTGGCTTCTTAACTTCCCCCCAAACTGCCCTGCTATTGTTATAATTGTTGCAAATGTTTCTGTAAATGGTCAGCAGATGATTTGGTTAAAGTAGATTTATTTTATTTCATTTGTCAGACAGGGCTTGAGGTTTCTGAATACTTCCTTCTTTCTTTTCTTTAGATTTTTGGAAACATATGAATAATATATTGTATAAAATTATTATCACAGGAAGAATATTTTAATTTTAGCAAACAAAAATTTGTAATATATTTACTGTAATCTATCATAAAATTACAAATTACAGAGATTTAAAAAACATCCTAAATTGAAATACTGCCTTATCTGACAACAAACTACAGCTTTGATGGCCCTCTTTGATATTTCTATTCCGGGCTGGAATAACGGTTTTATTTGCCCATTTCATGTTAATTAGGGTTCATATTAATGCAGAATGTTTGCCAAATGAGTATGTATCTGTTTATGAATCATAATGAATCATTAATAATCTTTTAGAAGGAATAGTTGTTGATATCAGTTAAATTAAGCAATATGTTAATGGAATCTGGCAGGCAGTAATACAGGCAGTCAGAGTGTGTTATTTCAGAGAAGTCGGCTTTTGTTTTCAGGATAACAGGCTTAACTTTACACTGACAGACAACTGAAAGTTATAAACTGCTGATCAACTTACAGTGAAGGACTTTTCGTTGCTAGTTGTTGTCAAATTATAATGTTCATATGTCATCATAACATTCACAATTGATTGTGGGATGGGTAAAGGGTTGCCAGGTCAGCGGTTTTCCTGTAGAATTATTCTACTTTTGAAGTGTTGCCGCGGGTAAAAATTTTTGTCCGTGGGTTGGGTAGACCTATTTTGTATGCAAATTAAATGAATAATATCTATAGCTATATCTGTTGTCCATATTTTGAATGAAATTATATGTTTATACCCAAATCCTATCAAACTGACTCCAGGCCAGATCAGCACATACACACATGCATACACACATATTTACTGTAGGTATTAGGGGTGTGTATCTCACTGACTGAGACCGATTCGATACGTATGTCAATACATGTTCAACGATGCGATATATCTTAGAAATTTTTAAATGACCAACGATTCGGTTCGATATGATTCAGCTCTGTCTGTGTAAATGAGATACTGTAGCCTAAATGAGAATCTGAACAAACTTGAAACTTTAAAATATTAGTATATTTGCAGTAAGATGATGTGCTGCTCTGCTTCATATGAAGAGTTCTGTGGTTTTGATTAGTGTGTTTGAACAGTGATGCTCCGTGTTACCTGCTCTCTCAGTGACATGACGTCTCTGCTGTCAGACACGTTTTACATAAATGATTTGCAGCAGTGTCTCTTTGGTGGTGCGACACGGTACAATGTTTCTGTCACTGTTTTCAGCGCGGTCTGTTTTGAGCAGATGAAGAGGAGACACAGGAGAGGGGGGAGGGAGCGCTTGTTTTGTGTGAGCGTGGCAGCAGGCGTTCAGTGAGAGCGGTGCAGGCAGAGGCAGGAGGAGAGAGAAAACGGAGGAAAGTTAAAACGGCACTTCATTGATGC
>JAJHUR010082746.1:0-28712 GCA_027495735.1 Lutjanus campechanus
TAGCACAAACTGTTCACAGTCTCCCCACAATATTCAACATAATTCAATATTGATCGACCACTCATCAGTAAATCATCTCAACATTACACCAGTTTTAGACGAACATGTGGTTGGTATGTCCTAGAATCATGTTACATCACCTGCACAGGTGTTTGTTGTGTGATCAGCTCCTGTTCACCTGGAGAGAGAGGAGATGAAAGCTTCCTGTATAATCTGCTGTTAAACAGATTCCATTTCTGTGTGTGTGTGTGTGTGTTTCTAGAGAGAATTCATCATTGAGAACAGCTCCTCATACAACAGATCCATGCACACACACACACACCCAAACACACACACTATCCTTCAATGCCAGGAGCCACTGCCAACATTGCAAATGTTTATGACAGAGCTTGACAAAGGCGCTCGATGTGCTGTCACAGGGTTTGGTTGTGTGTGTGTGTGTACATGTGTGTGTGTTGCTGTTTTCTTTGACAGACTACAAATGACAAAGCTCTAAATTTCGGATCGGAGACAAAGTTAACTTCAGAGAGCATCTTCAAGATGCACAAAAAAAGGAAAGTTTGACACGTTTAAGAAGGAAGCTTCAGTTTCACGCTGCAGAAAATAGACTGCTTAACATATTTTGGTAAACACTGCAGATGTGTGTGTGTGTGTGTGTGTGTGTGTATGTGTGTGTGTGAGTGTAAGTGTGTGACAAGCAGTAAGCAAGGAAGAGAGGAAGTAATACTGCCTGTCATTGTGAGGAATAGTGTCATCTTATACATACAGTCATGAATATAAGGCAGTGGAAGCAGAACTGACTGCCTGAATTTCAATATCCTGATTTCTTTTTTCTTTCTTTTTTTTGTTCATGTGACATTTTAATCAGTTGGTTGTCTGCTGCAGAGTGACACACACTGATCACAGTTTTTTATTGGCGCCTTCACTGCAGCAGCAGCTACTGTACTGTTGCTAATGTCGTCCTTTGCTACTGTATTTTGTTGCAGCCTCATGTTGAAAATATAAAGACACTTAAAAATAAAATTAGATGTGATGAACCATTGGCTTTTAATGCGATGTAGCAGGGGTGAGACCAAGTCATTGTTTTGCTAGTCTCAGGTTTGCACTCAAGTCCCAAGTAAAGACAGGAAAGTGTTGAATCAAGTCCAAAACCAAAACTGACAAATCTTCAGTCAAGTCACAAGTCCTAATGGTGCTCGGCTTCTGGTGCTTAAAGTGCCAAAAGAATAGAAATCATGACCCAGTTTCTCAAGATCATTTACAGACCTTGTTGTGAGCAGTTTCACGTAGGAACTACTGTCTCTCTGCAGTAGGATACTTGACCTGCATTCCTTCCTTCTTCTGGTTCCACTGTGTTTGAGAGAAGGCAGACATCTCTACGGCTGATCAGCAACTTGCACCAAAACTATCTAGATGGATAAACAGCACCACAGGCCAGAGAGAAAGTATGTATTTTCTCGAGGTGGACTGTCCCTTTACATGTTGATACTGCTGATACTGTTGAAAATTAAGTGTTGGTTAGCTGGGATTGGATCGTGTTAACCTTGATGGTTTCGGGCGACAAAGGGAAATAAATTGATTTGTGATGCACTTTTTAATTAATACACCTTTTAATTTCTGGGCTTGGGGGAAGGTGTCAAGTATTTCACACCAGTAACTCATAATTTCACTTCCACACCTCTGCTATCTAGAGAAGTAAAACTTTCCATACTGCAGGAGGAGCTGCTGTGAAGGTCTGACTAGAAGCTCTGTGAAGTTAAAGTGTATTGAAATAGAAAAGCAGACATGGATTTAAAGAGCTGCGAGTAATGATTATTTGCATCATTGATAATGTGTCAACATTAATTGGTTCATTGTCAGAAAACATGAACAGATTTCCATCCCAAGTCCCCTTTGACAAGTTGACATCTTCCAGTTTCTGATTATGTCTGAAGACATCAAAGGTTTGATATTTTTATTTGGTAAATTACCTTCAACAATTAGGCAACAATTAAATGTGTTTTTTATTGATTAATCGGCCACTTGTTTCTGCTGTGTAGCTTATATAGATGTCAGAGTTTATGTATGTAACTTTTGGCAGATTAAAGTCCAGAACTCCACCTCCCATCAGGGATGTTCAGCTCCAACTGAAAATCAAACTCCAAAACTTTTCGACTGAAGTTCTCTCACACACTCTGCATGGCTGAACAGACCTGATTACCTTTTCACTGCAGTCGTTTTAGCTGTTATCTCTTCCGCTTCAGCTGTGTGTGTAAGCGTGTGTGTGTGTGTGCTAGTCTGTGTGTGCATCGGTATGTGTGTTTGAGTGTGTGTGCTTGCATGGCGCAGTATGCAGAGATCTGCCCTGCAGTGTACAAATGTCCTACAGCTCTTTGCCCACCTGATGGCTGCCAGTCAGGCCAGTGTGTGTGTGTGTGTGTGTGTGTGTGTGTGTGTGTGTGTGTGTTGGAGAGATGGACTGAGGGCGAGTGAGGTAATGTTGAGTTTAATGTGAGCTTTCAGTGCCTTTCCAATAACAAAAAGGTGCTTATGTTTTAGCCAATTGGTTCCACTGAAGCCAGGAGACAGGTTCCTTTTTTTCTATTCAACAAATAAACGAATGAAATAAATTTGAGTAAAGCCAATTGATGCTACTTTTTCATGCTCAGAGGGTTCTGTTGTTGGGATAGAAACTGGGCCGACTGGGGTGAGAGCCAAGCTGTAGAGATAGGAGGCTTGGACACAATCCAAAGAAGGAAGTGAACTTTTTATACAAACACAATTCTCTGAATTAATCTGTAAATCTGATTATCTTGTCTCAACAATCCTGTTTTCATCCCTCAGAAGTTTATTAAGGATTGGGTGAATCACACTTTGAGTTGTTCTGGACTTGTATTTTATCAAGTTTTGGTGCATTCTCGTCACATTGGAAAACCCATGAGATCCACTGGACATGTAAAAAAGAACAACATAGGAATACTAGCTTGATCAAAGATGTCTGAAGAAGTGTGAGATCGGCTTCTTCACACTGAGCACACGGTTGCTGAAGGTGTTTTCACACGTTGGACAGGTTGTCCAACATCTGAGGCTCCATTTCCTCATGTTTGGTCCAGAAAAATGGTCTCATTTCCACCACACAGCTGCTATGACTGATGTACTGTACAGGAGAACAAGAATGCAGACGACTGAAGCACTGCAGATGCGTTCAATGATTTAGTGATCAAAAAATAAAGGTACAAATCTTGGGCAAGGGTCAAAACTGGGAAAGCGTTCAAAAACTGGCAAACGCATCCAAAAAAAAGCAAAAAGCAAGGTTCAAAACAGGCAGATAACAGGTCTCCAGTACAATAGATCACCAGAATACAGCTACAAAAGCTAGAAGGCAAAGACAGAACCCATGCCAACATCTTTACAATCTGCCAAGGAACAAAAGAAGTAGAGCGGTGAGTGGCTGATGGTAGAATGAGGTGTAATTATGTCATTGTAAATTAAACATCTTTGTGGACTATTCGTTGGACAAGACAAGTAATTTGAAGACATCACCGGGGGCTACAGGGAATTCAGGGAGACGCTTCACCCCATTATCTAACCTACCTCACTACTTCATAAATCAATAGAAAAAAAGATCAATGATTAATTCATGATCAAATCGATTTTTAGTTGCAGCCCCGACACTGACTGAGGTTGGTCCTGCTGTGTTTCCTCACCACTGTGACCAGTTTCTATTCCAGCACTGAAGGACTGGTAAGTCCTTTTTAAACAGAGACCTCAGCGTTCTGGAAGCAATATAGGCATGAACAGGGTTTATTAAAAGGGACCAGATTCTGTGTCTCTGGACATGTACAGCAATTATGTTTCCACGGGGGTGAAGGGGTACAGTCAGTTGAGGCCTAATGGCAATTTTGTAATCCCCCAACAGGTTATTCTGTCTATATATGTGGGACAAATGCTTGGACTTAGAATTCTGGGTTAACCTCGCCAACGTTGGTGATGCTGTACTTTCCATAAACTCAGGCAAGAGTGCAGGTTGCATTTCAACATTGAGGTGGACGCATACGAAGCAGGGGTCTGGTGCCAGGCTCCAACTTATCTGTTTGTGTTTGCACCAGAAGTGGTGTGAGCCAATTAGTGTTCTCGGAGGGAGTATTGGCAGCTACAGCTGCCGACAGCGAGAAGCGTCCATGGAAACAACTCGTCTCTAACAAACAACGGTGGCTCCTGAACAGGTTAGCATAGATACTGTGATGGCATCAGTTATATCACAACTAGAGAGTACTTTGTCATTGGAAATAAAAGTCTCCTCCATGTCGACACTGGTGACATTTGTCATGGATGCAGCACAATCTGAGATTAAAACGAGTCTGCCTCTCATGATATTCAAAGATTGATCCTGGATTTGGACTGAAGTTTGTGGACCACATGTGAAAATATCTTTGGGGATGTTTAACTTGCTCTACAGCAAAACTAATCACAGAATGTGAAAGTGCAAAGAAAATAATCCAAAAAGAAGCTCATCTCGACTCAAAATGTTGACGTCCTCTGAGGTTTTGCAGAACTCTCGCTCCATAACTGCAGCTCATTTCACCAATCACTCAGACCATTAGGATTGATTGAGCTTATCTGGATGCCTAATTACCGAGTGATCCCGACACTCCACAGGGTACAAAGAATGAGCTCATTTCCAAAATGGCACACATATAGATAATTTGAAGTTTTCAGTTTTCACCTTTCTTCTAATCACAGCCTAATTAAACAGCAAATGAATGAAGCTAAAATTAAAGCAGCTGATTCAACAACAAAGCTTTTGTTCAGAGGAATAATGTTCCGCTTGCATAAGAAGGAACACGGCTTCTCTCGTAATTTTAATTTCTGTACAACTCGTGATTTAATCTCAAGCCTGCATATTTTCTCTTCCCAAACACTGCAGAATCCATTTTGGAGAAAACTATAATTATCTGAAGTTGTTCAATATCTATAAAACTCTATCTCTGTACTTTATGAGTTTTATGACGCCATCAAAAAAAGTGCTCGAGTTAACTGCGATCCTGTAAATGTCGCACATCATTCAGTGAAAATGGTTTACCTCACAGATAGAAGGTAGTAGTGATTGCAGTGTGTCTAGAGACTGTAACTGAAAGTGAGTTATCGCAGCACAGACCTCAGACCTGCAGGTACAGAGCAGGTTGATTTTAGCATCCCTGCTATGACTGGGCAACATTTAAAAAATTACCTTTACCTTTTTTCTTCTTCTTCATTCAGTAACCGTCACGTGAGTAAAAGCACTCCAGAATCAGTTTCACAGTTTATGTGCCACTGTTGTGTAGAATGTTTTTAAATGTTTTGGTGGGATTCCACACGTAGATGCTGCCGTAGATCAGATCATTTTTCCTGATCTAATTTAAAAAAGGGTCAAATGCAGATATCATTAGACTGAAAAAGTTTTGATAGCACTTAATACTAGCTTATTTTGGTCAATATCTTAAAGGTTTTAAGTGTTGATACTCAGACCTAATCCCTGCTGAGATATGTAACCCCCTTCTGTTTGAGTCACATTTATGACCACATGCACAAAAATCATATAGTCAAATACAGTTAGCCTAAAAAAGGTTTCTGTTTTACCAAAACAAGTAATTGACAATAGTTATAACAGGTTTAAAATTCATAAAATGCTTTTTTTTTAAAGAACTTTATTCTAATTCCCAATGAAATATTATCTTTGCTGCTTTATATAGTGACATAATAACATGGGAATAAATTAAACATGAATATATAGAGTAAATGAACTAGTAAAACTAGTCTCTTAAGACTAAGCGTAGTGTCTTAAAGTGTAGCTCACAGGCCAGTGGCAGCCCTCAGAAACATTTTGTGTGGCCTTTGAATGTAACATCAAATGCGTGCATTATATTTCAATCATCCAGCTGTCCCTTTCAATATTGTTTCTTTCAATAGCCGACATTTAATACATCACTTTACGTCAAACTTTGTGCCATGAACAAGCATCTGTCAGGTTAGGAACCACAACTGGAGAAAGCAACTGGTTGAATGGCAGGAACGACAGTGCTGGTAACAAAGGTTTGCAAATTCTGTGGACAACAGGGAGTTTTTTTTTTTTGTTGTTGTTGTTGAAGTGAGATGGAAAAGCTACCGCGGACAAAAACTGTTTGGTTGAGGAGAAAAGGACGTTTCAGGAAAAATGGGTCAACTCTTACTTGATCGGACCTCTGGGGGACAGATGAAGTGATCTGACTCGTCTGCAAGTGAATTTGTTGCTCAAGGAAATTAATCTTCTTTATGAGAACAATCATAAGTCCTGTGACAAGTTCAGGGATTTTCCTTCAATCATATGGTGGCTCCTCAAGTACTCAAAACCTTGAGAAGCCCTGGGTTAGTGAGGTCTGTGGATTGGAGTTATCACTACATTAACAAGCCTGTCTGAATAGTTGAGGTTATCATTGCATCAATAAGCTCTTCACAAGACTCCATCTCAGAATTGTTCTTTTGTTACCATAGAGAGTTGGTTATCTGCTCCATCTCATAAATATCCCACATCCTTTGGGTCCACAAATTGTACGTGGGTGGCTCAGGCTTTAAGCAATTAACTGTAATACATTTCATTGCTGCTGTTAGTGAGATCTGCAATAAATAATTTGCAGCTCTTCCCTCTATGCCTTCAGGTTCTACCCCTAACAAGACGATCCGTGGGTCTTGAGGGATGTGAGTGTGAAATACCTCTCTAAGAGCTCGATAGACCTGTTCTCAGAACAGTGTTCCAAAATATCTGGTAATAACTTTCCATTTTAATTCTCTCCATATGTTTGAGCTAGTTACCAAGTGTTCTTCGGAGCATATTACCTTCCAGTCCTATCTTGATATCTATCATTGTTGCATCTTAGCCTCCCATCTTTAATTAATTTGTACTGAGATTAGAGATTACCTTTCCTGCATCATTCCCCAGTCATAACTGTATCAAGAATTTGCCTTCTCCTGTGGGATTTAAAGTTTTGTCCTAGTTTTTAGCATTTTGTTTGAAAATGTTTCAATTGTGAACACCTAAAAAGAAAAGTCTGTTTTACTGAAGAGACTGTACACTTGTCTGAACGCTGCATAAATAAATTGATGAGACAGAGAAAAGAAGAAAGACAGTAAACTTTACCTGCTTGTACTTGTTTGTACAATTACTGCAATGCAGAAAAGACAGAAGTCTGGAGGAGATTGTGTGTACGAACATTGAGCTGATCTACTTTCTCGTCCATGTCTCTCAGTAACTAACCACACTTGTTGTTGCAGTCTGCATCGCCGCGATGTGTAGTTAGATATCAGGCTACGGTGTAGGGTACCCGACTATGGCATAGATTCAACACAGAAGTATACACCAGGCGTGAGTTGTGACAAAACCAGCAGAAATTATATCCAACTTTTCTCTTGCCTTGTTTGACTGTCTTTCCCCAAACTCAACCTGAAATTTCTTCAAGTAATAACTTAATAAAATGAACTAAAATTGGACAGAAGTACAGGAGGAGTGGCAGCAGTTGAACTGACTTTTCAGTATAGCTGTCAGTCCCTCCAGGAACAATTCACACAAATTCAAACAATTCACACAAATTCGGTGTGATGTTGCAATTTTGTCCAAATTCCACAGGTTTTCCACAAATTTGACCAATCATCGTTGTTTCCCACGAGTTCCACCAATTGTCATTGTTTATATATATATTTATCAATGATTCGTGCTTTTGTTTTATAATTTTGTGTAGTTTGACTGAGTTTGAGCTCAAAAAAACTTCTTTGTGCTTTCAGAAAATATTTCTTTGTTGAAAACCTCCACGGTGGACTTCCAGGAGGGACTGAGTAGTGTATGAAAATTGAACTGAGGAATTGTGATATAGTCACACAATGTAAAAGCCAAAGCTGTGTAAAATGAAAAAGTAAATGTTTTTACCTAAAAATGCATTAAAATGCATAAATTGTCATGGGCTACACGTAGATTTTAGTGCTAGAAACTGGACCCATTCTCAAGAAGTCCTTTTGTATCTGCACTGAATACTAAAACACTGCTCACAGCCTGAAATTTAGCTGAAGGTCACTTCAATCTGATGAGACGATTTTGATCTGCTGACGGACAAAAAGAACAAACCAATGCAACCAAAAGCTTTTCCCCAAAAGCTGTAATTACAGAAGGACTCTAATGACTTACTCCCCATCTCTGTTCTAATGGCAGCTCTTTATCTAAGAGCCAACTTTTAGAAATCACAGCCAACCTCTTGTCTCAGCAACAACACGAATACACGAGAAAGAGATGAGATGACATAGACTGGCTCAGGCTTTGCACAGGTGCATTATGGGACAGGATTGGGCAGCTGTTTATTTAGGGATGCCTCGGCTGCTCGAAACGTCGGTGTCGCTCACACGGATTCATCACACGTGACAGTTTGAAGTGACAGTTCTCCTCTGTGGGGGGACGCTTGATAGGCTTGATTACATGCTATTAGCCCCTGTGAGTGGTTTGTATGTGAGTGGTGTGTGTGTGTGTGTGTGTGTGTGTGTGTGTGTGTTAAAGTGTAGTGTCTGTCTCTCTGTGGTGTGTCTGTTACCTGTCTCTATAGAGTTATTTCTGTGTTAGTATTGAAGTAGCAGTGTTTGTGTGAGTGTGTCCGAGCTTTTATGCATTGTGTGTGTGTCCAGGGGTTTATCCTCTGTGTGTGTGTGTGTGTGTGTGTGTGTGTGTGTGTTTGTGTGTGTGTGAGAGAGAGAGAGAGATCGTCCCAGGCCTGAAATTGGTATGTTGATGGTTGACAGCTTTCTGATGTCACCTCTGTGTGATGGAGGGTCTCTAAGAGGTCTGGGGATAAAGATTGTCAACCAGGATTAGGGAGAGTGTGTGTGTGTGTGTGTGTGTGTGTGTGTGTGTGTGTGTGTGTGTGTGTGTGTGGTGTATTTATCAGGCTGGCTGTCGCTCTGTCTGTGCCACTCACACTCACTCTCTTTCTATCTGTCCCTGCCTTGTTCTCTCTGTCTGTCTCTCACATCAGCTGCAGTTTATTTATAGAACTCTATTAACAAAAACTGTCGGTGTCTTTCACAAAAACAACAAAAGCCGCTTAAAAATCGATTCTGTGCACAAGAGATGGAACAAATGATTTTGCATTTTAAAGCACTGATTGATTTGTTAAATATGCATGGCATTACACTGATGTAAAAACACAACAACACTTTGAAAAGACTAAAAACTCTGGTCGGGGGGGAAGTAGAGGAGAATATGAGGTAGAATTGAAACACGAGGGACATCACAGTCGATGTAAAACCAGGGATTTGACACTGGTATCCACAAGGACAGGGTATTGATCCTCAGTGCTTTATGTGGTACTGACCGAAATGTGTCTGTACAGCATCCCTGTATGACTGCTGGTGTGTATATATAAAAAAAAAAGATGTATTTTTATTCTTCAAAGTACACCGCAAGCTTTCCAGAAAAGTGCAACGTATTGGAGCTGATGTATCAGATGTACAATAAGAAAGACATGACTAAAATCATCCAGAAAGCTCAGAGGGATCAATAAAGGAAGAATGCATGGCTAAAATAAGATCAAATTAACAGCAACAATAGCTAATGTGCATAGCAGTGAGAAACATATGTGAATGAATAAATGGAGCCATTAAAAAATTAAAAGCAATTACAATCAATCAAATTAGCAATTAACCTCTGGAATTACCTCAGTGGTGTAAATAAAGACATCTTAAAGCCTTTATGGAGTAAATTCCAGCTATGTGGTGCCGTAACAGAAAGAACATTTTACTAACTACTTAAAATGTACACAAGAGGTGAAGAAAACTTACAGAACTGTTTTTGCATGTTTTTTTTTTAACTTTGACTAACAATTACTTCTATATTAGTTCATCAAGCGTCTTCCAAGAAATGATGTGTGTGAAGATTGACTTGGTCTCAACTTTCTATGGAAATTCAACTCTTTGATTGATTTGAAAAGTTGCATTGCCCCTCCAGCCGGCCCTGTTGTATAGGTCGTCTGTGCAAGCAGCTTATTACGACCAATATTTATGGTTAGTGTTAGGTGGCGACCTCTGGTGGCCGTAGCAATTATGATGAGAGCAAAGGAAGAAGTCAAATTATGTAGTATTAAAAAATAACAAAGTCCATGCTGGAAGGAGATCTTTCACCCAGACCACCACTGCTTGTGTCCACTGTGAAACCACAAGTCAGTGTTGACTTATTTTAACTCAATTATCTAAGTAACCTTAGGAAACATACTTAACTCATGTCACCTATGTAAACGTAACTAAATACACGTACATAACTTAACTTGTGTTCTTATTTTAACCCAGACTATGATCTTTCCCTAAACCTAACTAACTAAGTTTGGTGCCTAAACCTGATCAAAATACAACATTTCACAGTGTTAACCACGAGACTATGAGGGTCCAGTACAACAAGGGTCTGCTAGTACTCTCCAACAGTCATAATTACCATAAATGTCTGCTAATGAGATGATTGTTTAAGAAATCATTTCACCTAAAACATAGAAAATGCACATTTCAATCAATTCTCCATCACATTAGTTGACACATTGAATCTGATTGTTTTGTCCTGAAAAACAAAGACAAGCTGAAAATGTGCACATTTGAGAAGCTGAAATCAGTGAATTTTGCTCATTTTTATTATTATTATTTACTGTTGATGACCAACAGATTATTTGACAAATCATTTCACCTGCAAAGCACGAAACCATTATGGTTTGGGGAACATGGTCGGTTGACCAAAATCATGAAACTAATTTTACAACTCAACATGAGGTGGAGAATATGAAGTGAAAGAAGACCTAGAATTGAACCCTGAGGGATGCCACTGTAGATGTAAACCCAGGCATATGTGGCATGGTATCCAATTCTCACAGCCAGCAGGGGATAGTGGCCAAGTAATGAGTTTCAGCTCATTACCTGTGGGGACCAGCAGAGTGGAGCTGAGGGGGATGGAAACTGCCCGGCCCACCAACACCAACGCTGCTGTAACCTCGGCGCATGCTGCAGTCGGAATACTTGAGTTTGTTCAAGAATAATGGCCGACAGCTGCAAACAACAAACTTTTTCAAATTAATTATAGCAAAGGGGGCAAGGTGATTTCTGTCAGTCATTTCTATTAAAGTGCAATGGTATGACATTCTGAAATGTGTCTTATTATTATAGCACATTTTTATAGTACAGTATATAATAATGCAGCTCATATAAATAGACAGTACCTCTCCACATGTTCTCGTCTTTTCCTTTACGCACAATCTCACTGACTCATTCATACTATTTTCTCTCTCTCATCAAAAGCCAATTACTGTCTATCTCTCCTTTTCTCAATCCCTCTTTCCCTATTCCACCCATCCAGCCTCCACCCCGCCTCTCCACCCTGCCACCAATCTGAGGGAACAGGATCTATTGTAATAGGCTTACAGTCCTGACAGCCTTATGACTGGGCTGTTGGTTATTGTAATTGGATTAGGTTGGAGATAAGCTCGGTGCCAGTAAGACTCTTAAAGTCTCAATCCGTAGTCTGTAGTTGGCGCCCGCCATTCACACTTTTCTCCGTCAGTGTGAATGGAAGCTGCTCTCAGCTGTTGTTGGTGAATGAAGAAGGGAGTTTGTGTGATTGTGAGCCTGAGATGTTTGAGGCGGGACCCCTTTATACGCTCATACTTTATTTTTTATTGTTCCTTCTGCAATGATTAATCAATCACTATTTTGATACTCTTTTTTAATAGTTCAGCTTTTCAAGCAAGATTGTTTCCTGTTTTCTTTCTTCATCTCTGACAATAAACGGAATATCTTTGGGTTGTGGACAAAACAAGACATTTGAGGACGTCACTTTGAGAAACTGATCATTTTCACCTTCCTTATGAATTTAAGACTCAATAGTCTAACAAAACTCAGATTCAATGCATGTGGTGATGTGATCTTTATACGACAGTTTTACTAAAATTTTTAAAAATTTCAATATCACAACTTGCTTCCAGTACCACAGTATATCACAATATATTAAATCATTATACAGCCATACAAGACCAAAGAACACTTGAACAATGTAAAGCCCAAAAGCTTCTTCATGGACATCGGGTGTTCTGGGCTTTTACTTCCTGCCAGCATACTTTTTATTTTCTCCAGTTCTTGAAGTGTGGAACGTCTCCGGGTGTGATTCAGTCTCCTCTGTTTCCTCTTGCCCTGTGTTTGGATGTAGTTGTATTGAGTTATGCTGCATTTTTAAAAAATCAAATAATAAATATTTATGTTTTGTTTGACAGCTCATTGGAGGGAGCAAAGCACTTATGCCGTGCTGAAAGGTTCAGTCGTCTCCGGGGATTAATGAATACTGTATGACTGTATGGCATTACCGTTGCCACGGTTAAGGGTTTGATTCCCGCTGTGATCTCCCGTGCTGTAAACACTTTCCTTCCCGCTGCTTCCCAGTGATTTGGATTAAAGGACGTTGCACTGTGTAGAAACTATTCTGTAGGGGACCTCTACCAAAGCTTCATGTTGGGAATCCCTTGTCAAAATCCCCCAGCGTGAACCGAGAGATTAATGCTCCTGCGGCCCGGGGCAGGGAGAGTGATTGGAACACCAATCATCGACTTTGGCTTTATTGGATTGTCACTGTGATTATTCAGCGCCGGCTTCAACGGCGAACACGTCACCGTGAGCTAATCACATTCAGGTTTTAACAGATGGTGATTAATTATATGAATAACAGTAATACGATTATTGACTGACGGATGACTTTGTGGGTCTCGAGCAGAAAGAGTGGATGGATTGTTGATAATTTACAGGTGTTAGCAACATGTTGACAGCAGTAAGTGGTGGCTAGGATTGGACATGTGGACAGGTTTAGTGATTCTTGAGAGAAAATATGACTGAAGAATGACTGGTGTTAAAGACAACTGGACCAAAACAAGCCTGACACTTCAGCTAAAACTCTCACAGGATCTCGGACTTTCTTATGACCCGTCTAGGGGTAGACGAGACCCAACACGTAAAAGACAAATCTTCCTCAAGTCCCAGGCAGCCACAGAAACAAATTACTTAGATTTCAACCAACTGATGCATTCATTGACAGTGTGAGTAAGTAAAATGGATGGAGCTGAGAGCTGACTTCAGGGGAGCAATGTGGCAAACAAAACAAACCTAAATAGGAAGGTAATGAATATAACAACGTCAAACACAACAGATTAGAATGATTAACCTCTATCCTGGGAACCTGACAAATCTGCCAAGCTCATGTTTTCATTTACTTTGGCAGATAATTCACTCTTGTGAATTGTTCTGGTGATGCCAGGCTAATTTACCTCCCTAACTAAAAGGAAAAAAAAAAAAACAGGAGAGGACGAGATGAACTAATATGGCCGCCCACTCGAACTAACTCCTGGAGAACAAACGCCTTCAGTGTGTCTTACACACACTATGCAGACATTTAAAACAGGCACAAATGTTGCTCGTTAGGAGACGAGAGACAGATGAGGCTGAGCGAGACAGATGCTTCACTTCAGCTCCCAAAGAAAATACAAACCTAAACTATTTTAAAATGAGATAAACCTCAGAAAATTTTGAGAAACAGACACAGCTGAGGAGAACCAACAAGAACAAGAGTTTGGAGAGAAGTTGGAAAGAAAACGGCTAAAGACATTAAAAGAAAAAGTGGTGACAAAGAAGAAGCTACGACGAGCTAACGTGGCTAGTGAGGCAGGAAGGCAGCTAACAATAACTGAAGGAAAGATACCAGACAGCAAAGAAAAAAAAAAGACTGAAAATATTTAATTCTTTCTATTTGTCGGTCTAAGTCTGGTCAAATACTTAAATATATATTGTGCACAGAAATGGTGCAAATATCTGCTAACTTAATGCTGAGCATTAATAAAGGATAAGTCATGCCCTGCACTGCACCACTGCCATCTATGTGCAACTCTTATACTCTTATACTCACTCATGGGGAAAAATACTAGAAAAACAACAAAATATGATCGCAGTCACACATGCAAGTGTCAGGTCTTAACCTTCAAGTCTCTGAATTTTGAGCTGCAGACCTTGCATACTGCTGCCTTGTGCCTTCAGAAACAGGCTGTATCAGATATAGAAACAATGTGCATGAACTGTGTGGAATGATGAACAAAATATAATACATAAAATATAAACTTTACAGCTGGAAAAGTTCAGGTTGCTCCAGCTGATTTATATACTCTAGCAGCTTACTGGACAGACAAATTAAGGCTGTGAGTACTGACACAGGCTCATTTTGCAGGTGGCTTGCCAGTAATTTCCCACCATGCTCTGGGGTTTTCCTTCAGCAATTTGAGGTAAAACACCAGAGCTGTTAATAACTGGACCAGCTGCGTCTCATTTCACTCCATTCTTTACCTCCTTGTCCCGCTGAGACGACTGTAAAGCAGAGGTGTCAACCTGCACATCAAGTCAGGATTCCACTGAATACCTCCGTTCACTCGAGCATGCAAATTACTCCTGTTTTTTTTCTTTTTTCTTTTCTTGGCTCTGTTTTCAGAGGTGGCACATCATTGTCACCGAGCAACAAATCACATTTATCCTGATGCATCCTGGGAGGTGAACTGCACCACGGGAGCCATCAGAAATTATTAGCTCCCCCCTCCCTACGATCCACCAGCCTACATAAACGTCTCTCCCTGTCGTTTACTGCTCTCTGACGCGATCGGGGGCGCCCTGATGGCGATCTAAAATTAACTCCCTCCATCTGAAAATCAATCCGGCATCAGGCCTCATCAGACTGAAGGGTTTTATAGAGACCAGGGCACGGAGGAGGGAGGTAGGGGCTGAGTGGCTCTTGTCAAAAGAGGAGAAAGGGAGGCTGGGTAGAAAAAGGGGCGAGGGCGAGATTGATGACCTGATGGCAGCGACACACGGGCAGCTCTGATGGAAATCCCCCGCTGTGAGATGCCTGATGAAAACGAAGCTCGGGCTCATTCTTCTCAACAGTTCTCGCCCATCATATCTGTCTGCTCAGTTCTTCAGGTTTTATTTCAGGCTCTTGAAATCCTGCTGATTCACTCCGTCTGTTGTTCTCTTTCCGGCCTCTCTGTCCCTGAGCTTTTTTTTTTTCCTCTTTCATGTTGTCTTTCTTGTTTCCATTTCCTCTGTTGTCTCTTGTTTCCATCCCCGTTCTACCATTTGTCGCAGTCAGTTTGTGCTTATCACCCATCCTGACGTCCAAGTTCCTCTTCCCTTTGCTTTCTCTTTCTGCTTTGCTTTTTTAAGCGTAGTTTCCTCTCCATTCTCTTGTCCCTGCTTTCTTTCCTTCTACTAGACCTCTATTTGTATGGTTAGACATTTAAGTCATGTGACAGCATTAATTAAACAATGAAAACTGTTATTTAGCAAATTAATGGCCTCTTTGGAAACAATGCCTGTAGAGATTGAATTAATTGCTTCCATCATAATTAAGTGGATGCGGACTGCATACTATCATTGCACCTAAATGACTCATTAGCATCAATCTAAAGCATTAAAAATATGTTCTAATACTTTTTTAATTGGAGAAACTCTAGTATGTTTCGGTTAAGATTATTTAAACACAAACTTAACGTTCATGAGCGCGTCAGCATTCTTCTACAGTCAGTTTGTTTCAACAGTTTCACCAAGACGAGCCTCACAGAGCTGCTAACGTGGCTGCACACCCTCAGTCACGTCCGTAGACCCCTGACATCGTCTCAAAAGCGCCTGGCAAGGATTAATAGGAAATGGAGGCAAAACAGCTACACAGTGGAGCTTTAATCAAAATGTCATCATCACTACCAGATGATTCATCTTCATAATTTAACCACTAAGTCGATAGTAACAGCCAGCTGGGCCTCTACGTTTGGGGTTTTATTCTCTTCCTCCTGCTCGACGTCTTCTCGTCTCAGCGGGTCACTCAGAGAAATGATTATCGATCGCTATGATATGGGCGTCACAATAGATATTTCACCTGGAGTGTCGGTGTGTAAATCAAAGCACAATCAATATTGATTTCTGCACAGCTCAGTGCCTCACTGTAAGGGTGTGTGTGATGGATCGCCTTTGATTCGTCCTCCAGTGGGCGAGATGGAGAACCCGTCGCCGTTGACTTCTAACAAGCTGTGCGAGACTCACCGCTGAGACGGTTTGGTAATTATAAAGTGACCGAGGTCGATGTGTGTGTGCTTAAGTCAGCTAACTTGGCTCTATTGTTTGTTCATTTGCTTTACGGCTCAGAGACACGATGGTGACTGCTTTACAACACCTCTTTTTATTCTCTTTGTTGCAGCAGCAGGTTCTGTCCTCATATGCTGACGCTTTGTCCTTATTTATCTGCACCTGGAATAATCTAGGTGAAAAACCCTGTACATTCTCCAGCTAGAAATTAATGAGAAAAAACTTGCTGATCTGAACCAATTTGACTCTCGGCTGCAAAACATAATCTGTCTCGAACTCTCAAACTTGATCTGCATCTCAAATTTTTATTGCATCTCCTAAAAAAATAATCTGATTGAAGCTTTCCACAATCTGAACAGCAAAGAAGACAAATATTTTCCATGACAGAGGACGTCAGACTCGCGCTCGCTGCGCAACTGAGAAGAATTGAAAAGAATCAACTTTAATGGCTTGTCTGAAATTGCTGATAAAATATAAAACCAACAGTAAACGAGGTGACATTTACATGCATCGCTATGTCAGATGATATCATGCCTCCAGTGCCTTATCCAGATTTTTATAGCCAGGATAAAAGCTTATCTGGGAACTGATAAAGGAGATATGGATTTAAATACAGCAGCTCAGACTGAATGCTTCAACGTGCTGAATATTAAAGGGACCCGTTCGCTCTGTGCAGACTTCCTGTAACCAGTGGGCGATTTGTTAACCCGCCATCTCTCTTCTCTATCTGCAAGTAGTAGAGAGCATGCAGGGACAGAGGGGTTGTTTAGTTGAATATGATAGTCTAATATACCCGACTTATTGAGCTTTTATCTGACTGAGTTTTGTTAGAGTTAGAACCTGTGGCCCTCAACATGGCTCTGAAATATCAGCAGTCCAACTGTGCTGTGTGTTAATAAGTCCATGGACCCGATATGTAACTGTGCTTTGTGTTTCTGTCAGTTTCATCTTGGATCTATAATATTATCCAGACATACACTATACATACTCATTTTCACTCTGAAGGAGAGTCCCCTTGATGATCAGTGTGACCATGTTGGAGAGGATCACAGACGCACTGCTGCCTGTAGCACTCCTATAATATTTCTATGATCATTCAGCAGCAGAGGTGGGACCAAGACATTGTTCTGCAAGTCTCCAGTCTTTGCACTCAAGTCTTGAGTCAAGACTGTCAAGTCTCAAATACTAAACTTTGAGCTTTGAGTCCTGAACAAGTCATAATGTGCTCCTCACCTAAAGTAATGGCATTTTAACAACAGAGCCTCAACTTACTGTTCCCTGTGTAACTTCAAATGAATTTGGAGACTGTTGCATCTCCATCTGGGGTCTTATGTGAAACAGTGTTGGAGAGGAGACCCCTGAAACAGCACCAACTGACTGATAAACTACTTTAATAACATTCAGTGTCTTATATCACTATTTTCCTGCTTCCTGTTGTAGTCCTGTGTAGTCAGACCGATCTCAATGCTAACTAGCTGTTAACAACATGTCAAACCCGTCTGGTGATCAGAAAACTCTGTAGCTTGAGTCGATGAATGTTTAGGCAGAGCAGATGGAGGACGTCACATGGAGGACCCAAAAATGTTTTCTCCAAGAAATATAATCTGGTTTCAACAAAATCAGAGAATAAAGTTGTGTGTTGTACAATAATCAGATATTGTGCTACGTGGACCTTAAAGCAGTAACTTTAGAATTTATAACGTCAGTGACTTCTGCACTAGGAGGTACGGGATAAACAGGATAGACAAAGCAGACGGGACGAGTGGAAACAAACCTGTCATTTCAAAATAAAAGTCTCTGTCTCTGTCCACACTGATGCTTGACTGGATTCCATCTGATTGGTTCAAACAAAGTGGGTCGGGCAAATGAAGTGTCCACTTACTGTGGAATGAATCATGTTAACATTAGTTGACTAATGTTTATTATGACATGAAGGGAAATGAACTGATTTGTGAGTTCACACTTTTGTTGTTAAAGTCTGAGTCGAGTTGTGGGTCTTTTTTGTTTTTGTTGAGTCTAAAGTCATCAGATTTTACCTCAACACATGTGACCAGCAGCAGCATCTCGACTGCTGGAAAAACACCATCAGACTGAGCCGCTTCTGACACACAACACAGGATGTAGTTTTTACTCTTGATGTTTGTGTGTTGGTTGTTTGGTTGCTCCCATTGGGCAGTCACGCTGAGTTAAAAATGAACAAATCACAGACTGCCTGTAACTAAATGTAAATAAAAAACAGCATCTGTTTAATTCTTGTCATGGCAGAGTGCATGTGAGAGCAGCCAGGACTTGTGTTTAGTAATTGGATATGACCAGTAACAACAAGCATAAAAGCACTATATATGACAAACAATAATCTAAAAGTAATTAAGCAGAGTCTCATCAGCTGTGGGATGTATAAATATGCAGCAGGAACTTTATTCCATCTAGATAAGAGTGTATGGGTGGGGACTGTGGCAAAGAGCGAGTATTAATTACACTCAGTAGAGTGCAGGGATTTACCAGCAGATGTTGCTTACTGTTAGCGGGAGCTGCTACTTAAAACTCCGAATCTAATGGCTGTTTATGCTTTTTGAATGGCTGTAAAAACAGATTAGTGGCAGAGAAAGAGATGAGTCAACATGACTCAGCTGTCTGAGGGTTGACAATAGCAAAATATTACGCTTGGCCTTTTTCCCGAGTCTGGAGCGACAGATGGAGGGGTGACCTGACCCAACACTTTTCTGTCCAAATGAGTTGAAATAACACTGGATTGGGTCTTCACAGAGTCTGAGATGGTGACTCTGTGTTTTTTAATGCTAATCATCCTGCATACATGCTAAAAAATGTAAAAATCCCAAACCGTAAGCAGCAATTTACTGCAGCCATCTGTCTGAACAAAGGTTGCCCAGATTACCCTCGGTGGGAAGACTCATTCCAGCAAAGGCTAATTAAAAATTTTAATAGCAGCACTTTGAATAATTCATTGTATTGCACAGTTGCTGTAAGAGCGAGGCAGACATTTGTTATGACATTTGCCATGTCTCATCCTGTTGCTGTTTTCAAGCCTGTCTGGCTGTCAGATGCATGTTTGTGTGTGACAAAAACAGCAGAACTCTATTGTCAGCGAGCACAGGCAATTCAAATGTGACACGAAACAGCTTCGTCGCTCTATTTCTGTGCCTGTGCTCCCTGTTTTTGGTCATTTATAGACATTCTTTCTCAAACTTAATCAATATTTCACCGGTCTCTTTTCTGCAGTGCACCTCACTTGTGCCAATTACAGTCCAGCCACCTGCGGAGACGCCCCACACGTCTCACGTCTGCGAGCCCACACGCTGACTCTCACTCTCAACTTGTTAGACTCGTGTTTCAGTCTTGTTTTCTGGCATCTAACATCATTAGCATCTGTGAGGTGAAAACTTTTTTTACGCACGCACCAAATAATAAAAGAGTGTGAGTCTTCATCGTTCATTTTTAACACTGACTGTGGTTTGTATCTGCTGCAGGTCAAACTAGAGATGAACAACTTTGAAAAAATACATAATTGTGATTATTTTGACTGATATTGCAATTGTGATATGATTTGCAATGTTATAATGTTTTGAAAAACATATTCCAGTGATTATGCTGTGATTTCTGTGAGAATCTATACCAAACAAAAATTCAGTCATTATCTACTGACCCTCGTGCTGATTGAAGGTGAGGTTTAGTTTTAGTCCATAAAACACAGTTTGAGTTTCAGAATAAGAACATAAAATGCCTCCAAACTATTTGTTATTATTGTTATATTATCTTTTTCATATACTGTAGTAGAATGTATATATTTCCTTTACATGCATACCAATCATAAAGTATTTCTAATTCTGTTAAGGGGACAGAGGTAAACACTGATGAAGTCTTTTTTGAGATAAAAGTATAAATTGTGTAATGATGCTCACAGTAAACAACAACACATCTATTCAGGAATAAACAAAGCCACATCGCAGCACCACCACAGCACTTTTGGGGTTTCAGCATTTCATTTATAGACACAGTCTTCAATCCAAATAGATTACTGCAGCCCAATGCTCACAGCAGCACAACAACACCAACACAATGCACAGTGGATTTAGTAGAAAATATACAATTGATGATAAACAAAAGAAGTCAAGAGAATCTCTGCTCTCTCTCTCTGTAACTATTAATTATCACAGATAAACTTCTCTTCAAGTCACACACCAGATGGCTTGAAACACAGAACCACCTAAGAAGTCGTCCCTGGAAACTTTTAGGAAAAGTTTAGGCACTTTCAAAAAAACATGTGGCAGGTGATTGGATGAACTATCTGTCTATCACAACTTCAACCAGTTACATCAAAGAGTCAAACTCTTGCTGAAGCCAATTGGAGGAAGAGCAGGAACATCTTTCCCCGTGATAAAAGCCTTCAGTGCCGCTATGGTTGTTTTTAAATGAATGGTCAGTTATCACTGTCTTTACACCTAAACCACGCCCACAGCTGCCAGTCGTTTGTCATAAAGTGTTTTTCCACCAAATAACTTCGGGTTCCTGAACAAGTTCTGTTAGATTCTTGGAACCCTGGTGCTATCAGGTTTGAGAGGAACCATTGTAGTAAAGGATACAGAGCCTGAGATCAGTGCCCGACCCGGGTTTGGGTCGGGTCGGGTCGGGCCACATTTCTATCTTATTTCATGGGCTTACGACAGGTTTGGGCTTATTGTGTTGTTGCCAATTCAACCGATCGAGCCATCTTTGTAGCCTGATATAAATCTGTGTGACTCTAACTTTTTGCAAACACTATTACAGGAACCAGAATTAAACTAATGGACATCAATATGTTTGAGGGCTCCACATCTCAAAGCGGAGGCAAAGTAGCATGTTTTTAAGCAGTTAACCCTTTTGTTTTATTAACATGCTTCTCTTGCCTCACTTCACACGGTTTCTCCAAAGCGCCCAACCATTTGAACTTGCATTGTACGATTTATGTTTCCTAATCAGCTCACTCAGTGAAGTGAAAGCCTTGTTTTTTTCCCCCAACGATCCGGCGGCGTCCCCCCGCTCTCTGAAGAGAGTTTGAAGGTCACAGCGGCTCCTTGATGGCTGCTGTACTTTTGATTCCAGCTTCTTTGAGGCATTAAGAGGGAGGCTTAGCACTAATGTCACCAGAGCGCAGGGATTGGCTGCGGCGGGAGATTGGAGCTGAAAGGCCCAAGAAAAAGCTTTAAGGAATGAACGTCAGGGCGATTCACAAGATAAACGGTCAGAGAGGGATGGACCTGCAGGTTGCTATGGAGACAGCAGCCAAACACAAGCTGGTGTAGCAGACTGAGATGGAAAAGTGAGGTGGTGTTACTGTGATTGCAAGCAGAAGACATTTAAGATATCAAGATAAATAAGATTTTCCATCCAACAGGATGTGATCTTACGTTCTGATTGAGTCAGAGGAGGTTCATAAGTGAAGCACTGTGACCATCTGACATCTCGGTTAGTTGAATTAGACCCACAATTCTCCTGTGCTTCCTGTGATTTCTTACAAATTTTTGCTTATATGACTCAAAAAATGTACAGTTTCCATGCACACAACAATACAGCGACACCAAACCAGGCCTCCTAAGAGGAATTCCCCTTCCTTAACGAAAGTTTTAAAGGACAGAGGCATGCATTTTATTCTTTCCTGAGAGTTAAAAGTCAAATTAAAATTATTCAACATAAAAATACTGTTGCAGGTTAATTATTATATTATTTTCATTTTTTAAAAGTCACCAAAATGCAGGAAACACAGTCTCTGAAACTCAGTGTTTTTGAGGTCTGAAGGTTGGCGTGTGTTGGCGGTGTGATCGTCCATCCAGTGACTGTGAGTCTTATTTAACAGGGCTGAAGGACCATTACAGGGTTTTTTAACATCAGTTCCAAAATGTGTCTGCAGGGTTTATTCTGGCAGAATTTTTTTGTGCTTCTGGTGTTTTGACATTGGCTTATTTTGTTAAATGATAAAATCATATTATATTTGCAACCTTTTCTTCTGAAATGCTATAATTTTCTGAGTACTTATTAGGCTGCATGATACGGTAAAAAAGTCATAGTTTTGGTTCTGTTCTGCTATTTGGATATTGCACTTTTGATCATATTGCGATTAATTGTGCAGCCTTAATTGCTTGAACTGCTTATCTCAATGAAACCACTCTTAATAATCACATTTTGGCTGTGGATGGAAACATAACTATTGACATTTGAAAAAAAAACAGGGGAAATTTCCCTCTGGTGTTTGAAAACCTTTAGTTTATAAAAAGTAATTATGATAAAATGTCAAGTTTTTTAGAGCCCGGACACATTTTGTTTCACCTGACCAGCAGTCCAAAGATACTCAGACTCATGGTGACTGAGAAAAAATAAAGTACAAAATCTGCAAAAGTTGAGAGGCCGGAACCAGAGAATGATGGGATTTTTGCTAAAATGTTCTATTTATTAACTTATTGATAAATTAACTCATTATTTCAGTTCTACCTTTATCTCAATAAGGAATTGAAAAGTCTTGTGTTTGTATCCGTACAGAAACTGTGGAATTGTCCTCGGCCCAGCAGCCTTTAAACAGCCTGTTTGAATTGTTTGCTGCATTGTTGTAAACTGAACTAAAGTGCAGGTGTGAATGTCGCCTAAATCTTTGAGTCTGTGTTCTGCAGTTGTGCTTTTGTGCATTTTTCTTTATTGCCTGTCTGCAGCTCTAATGCGTGTCTTGATGCTGCTCTCTTGGCCTCACTCAGTCTCCCTTGAACAAGACATTAATCTCAGTAGGACGAGCCAGTTAAATAAAGGTTAAGTAGATAAAACAAATGTGTAATGTGTCCTTGGTGACATCTTTACCCATTAAGTCTAAATGGAGAATCAGCAACTCCTCGGTTCCTCCTCCTCCTCCTCCTCCTCCTCCTCCTCCTCCTCCTCTTGCCTTGTTGGGTATAAAGTGCTGCTCATAGGCCAGCGAGGCTCCAACACCGTGACACCGCAGTGACTCTCTTAAGGGACGTTCAGGATCATTTTACTGTGTAATTAAAACCAAAGCAACCTCCCCAACCTCAGGCACCGACTCCCTTCTCCGCCTCTAATTGGTCTGGCACCGGCTGTGGAGTGGCACCGCCAGCCCTCTGCTGAAGTCGCTGGACTCTGGACGGTCAATTTAGCCCCTAATTCTAATCCCTATTGACTCCAGCAGCACTGTGGTTACGTCCTGAACATTACGGAGTTACAGAGGGGATAAAACACAAGAGGCAGGGGAAGGGTAATTAGAGCGGAAGAGGAAATTAAATGCAGTTTAAGTACGTTAATGCAGGAGTGCATGCTTTATGCTCCCAATAATTAGCCTAAAAATTATTATATTATATATTAATGCTCTCTTTCTTACTTTTATTCAGCCAAGGTGATTTATAAAGACTTAATCTTTTACATCCTAAAGACTGATTCATGTCTAAAACTTCAGAATGTCTTTTGGACATTTTTAGACAACATTCATGTTTGGTTTTCATCTATTATTCTGCATTCATGTTCTGCAGGAAGAGCCCAACATCTGGTACTTTTGAAAATAATATGTGTAAAACATAAATTCCAACAGCTGCAGTTGTGTAAGTTGTTGAACTCACTCGTCTCTAACAGACTCATATTGTTGGTGCAACACTTGAAAGAATGGATTTCAAATTAGTTAGGAAAGAGTAGTTGAGGCTGTGGTCTGACTTTTTTCATTTGATGCGTCACATTTCACATTAAATGTAAACATCTGCAACATTTTACTTAAAAACAACAACAACAACAACAAACATAGACTTGTGTTACACAATCCCTTGCCAGCTTCATCTCTTGTGGCTCACTAGACATGTGTGGTGGTGGTTTTGTCTGCAGAGATTCTGCAGCCCTCTGCTTGTATTTCCTTATTTTTTCTCATTGTTTTGCTTTGCATGGGATGTTCCACCGGCTCTGGAGAAAATCTTTAGCATTTTTGCCTGAGTTTCATGGCCAATGTACCGTAGTTTTACTGGTATGCTTGGAAGGGGAGGGTGAGGCCTTAGGGCACAGAATTATTTTGAAATAATTCACACACAATACTTTTCAAAAGAAGGAGCCAATGGAGGTGTTTCAAGCATCTCGTGAAGATGCCACCTGGCCGCCTCCTTAGGGAGGTGTTCCAGGCACGTCCAGCTGGGAGGAGGCCTCGGGGCAGACCGAGGACTAGGTGGAGGGATTATATCTCCACCCTGGCCTGGGAACGCCCCGGGATCCCCCAGTCAGAGCTGGTTATCGTAGCTGAGGAAAGGAAAGTGTGGGGTCCCCTGCTGGAACTGTTACCTCCATGACCCGACTTCAGATAAGCGGTTGAGGATGGATGGATGGACTTTTCAAAGATTTTGTTTATTTCCCTCAATCTATTTTGCTCAGTGGTCTGAACTGCAGATGTCACTTTTGTCTGGTGAAAACAAGCCCTGTAGTGCCGGTCCAGTCAATGCCAGTAGAGAACGTCTTCATCACAGGTTAGTTCATAATATTACTGAGTAAATGACATGACTGTATGTGCCGATTGTGCCTGTAGATCGAAGTGAGTCAGAAAAGAGTCTCAGTGAGGCTGGAACTAAAGTTTTTACTTTGAAAAAATATGTTCTTACCATAAAACATCTTTTTTTTTTGTGGAATTTGGTTTAACAGTCCATCCACTTGAAAGACCGCCCGGAGCAGAGGGTTTTTTTAACATTATTAATTCACATAAATTGAGCTTCTAATAATGAACCTTGTAAAAAGCATAAATTAAAATAGGAAATGGAGCTAAATCAGACCTGTTTCCTGTTTCTCACAGTAAGACCACGTAAAAGCTCAAACTGACAACAGTACGGTTTCACTCCGCGAGAAAGGAAGAATTTCTCACATCCAGACATATTTATATTTATATTCCTGTTCACCTAAATTTAATTTCAAATTGCCTTTAATTTCAAAGCTGGATAAACTTGCCCTAAATAATTCATAACTCTTTTATAAATCCATGGAATTGCTTTGAAATCCACAGATGACTGTTAGTTTACTGTTCAAACCTCCTCCACAGTTTGTAACAATCCACCAAAATTTCTCTCCTAAAATATTTCATGAGAAAATTGTAGAATTTTCAGTTTGATAATCTTTGACAGATCCCATATCTCTACTCTAATCACCCTACTTATCTCCTGTCATGCTTTAACCACAGTACATTGACTGACTTTGGTATTTTCATTGATTACATTTGTCACACTAACAGTTGACCGGTTCACATATGCCAACATGTGCAGGTCTGGCTGGGTTTTCATCCTCCTCCGCTCCACAGTCGACACTACACCTACTCAGTTTGCACTGGGAAACCTGAAGGCTGCTGATGCAGAGTTATGGCTGTAATAGGCTCTGAGTATAGCACAGCGTGTTACTGGTGTATTGGAAATCTCTAAATCAGAGCCCGGCTTCAGCAGCTGACACATAGCGCTGCCGTGGCAGCGGTCCAGCCGTGGCACCGCTTCAGAGCCGGTGAACTCGGCGACCTCTCGATGGTCAGTTTAGACACTGGCACCATTTAATCCCCATTGATTTCAACAGTTCTACCATTATATTAAAGAAGAGTGGGAAGCTGAACAGAGAGAAGACATACTGCAGATGAAACGCGAGGGGATCTGCGTTAATTTGTCTCAGCAGAGTCTTTAGCAGCAGTATTAATAAGAGAGGTCAGTAATTAGATTTTGCCTGTGTACTCAGTCATTAGAATGGTAAAGTGATAAAGGTACAATATTTTACGCTGTGTTAATTTGGGAGAAAGCTGCTATGTGCCAGAAAAACAGCTTGAACTTTTCTAAATGATTACATGAGTACGAACATACTGCTTAATTTAACTCTTATCTAAAAAATATTATTCACTCTGGGAATTGTGATTTAATCAGTCTGATATGAGTGTAATCCAGGATGCAACTTTTGTGCAAATGTATCGAAAACAAGGCCATTGGCTAACACATTAATTTTTTTATAAACTCAAAAGTTTATTTAGAGCTTAAATATTTGGAGTTAGTTTTACATGTACTCTTTAAGTGCAGGTAAATTAAACATTATTGATTAAGCCAGCTCAAATATTTTCAGTAAATTCAACTCAGAATTTCCATTCACCTCTCTCACTGCAATTAGCTATCAGAACTGAATCATTTTAAGTATTTTAAGTATTTATTTTTGTGTGTTGACTTAATCAAACTCAAAATAATTTCGCTCAAAACTTAAAATATTTGTGGTAACTGATATCCTCTAACTTTGAAAAGTCAAATAAAAAGTACAAGTCAAATTTTCTTTTTGTTCAAAAGTTCAGTGTAGAAACTTTTGCTCACATGCATCATTTTTGGCACAGACTGAAGCATAAATATTTTAATATTTTTAAAAATATGGAATAAAATATATTTTAAAAAGAAAAGAAAAACGGTGGAACACTTTGGGCCACCTTGTAAACTTTTAGGATACCAACTTTAAGCCTCTGAAAATGTGGCTTGAAATAGTAAAAATGCATTAATCAATGTTGAGTTTCTCATCAACTTAAAATAATTAAATCGGTGATACAGGTTTCTCCAGTCAGTTCAACTCTGTTTTTATTTTCAGACAACTTCAACATGTATAATCATGAGTTGTTTAAATGCACTGATGTGACTCAACACATTCAATTTCAAAAGAAACTGAACTTTGAACTAATTTTTTAATCTAAGTTAAGTCGACTCACATTTTTAAGGCAGCAGGGGAACTTTTTAAAGTGTGTGGAATCTTTAGCATATTTGCAAAAATAAAAACATATTATATGACTTTATATTGATGATTTATTGGTGATGGACAGAAAAAAGTTGTTGGACCAACTTTAAAAACAAATTAATTAGTACAATTACATTGAAATGTATTTTCGAACATTCAGAGCCCAAGGTGTTTTTTTTGTTTCTGAGCATCCAGAATCCAAAGATATTCAGCTGACAAAGTTATAAAGCAAACCTTTATCAGTGGAAGGAGGAGGCGGAACCAGGAGGAAAGAAAGAATAAGTGGAGTAGGAGAAGTGACAGAGGGACGGATCGAAGGAGAAAATAGGGAGAAGAAGAGGCCGGTTGTTTGGTGCATCACCCTTTTCTTAATGGCCCTCAGCAGTGCTGTTGTTCTCGCAGTTCATTCATTTCCATTGGGCGGAAGGTCCTGAGTGACAGCAGCGGAGGTAGCCTGCTGTTCAGGGGAGCGCGGGGTTCAGCTCTAGTGGCATTTCATTTAAAGCCCTCCAACACAAATCAATAGGGGACAATCAGGCCTGAGAGCATGGTGGGTCTTTTTTTTCCTCTTTTTTTTTTACCATTAGCGATTACCTGACCAGTCGTCTAACTGAGAGAGGAGGGAAAACAGGGCAGAGACGCAGGGACGCAGGACTCTACGAGAGGACTTTGATGTGCGTTGTCAGTGCCCTGCAGAAGAGACAATTTTCTCTTTAATGATAAGCAGCGGCTGAGGTCAGGGCAGCTTTTTCTTTCATCGTCCAGAACACTTTTCACCGTTTTACCAACCAGGTAGATCTTTCAGGAGCAACAGCCCTCCAAATGATGACTGGCTTCCTGCCAGGGCTGCTGGCACTGAAATTTAGTCTTAATTTGCCAGCTTTCTGCTGCTGGTTAGCACTCGTTTCCCTCTGCCCTCCTCCTCCTCCTCCTCCTCCTCCTCCTCCTCCTCCTCCTACATGACCACTGATCCAAGACTGACCATCGTACAACAATTTTCCTTTGAATTTTTTGAGCTTAGATTAGAAGTGACCTCGGTGTCCCGGATTTAGTCAAACTCATTAAGCGCTTAAAGGAAACAACATGCTGTGGATTTGTTCTTTTGATCCGAACACATGTTTTCTCTTTTGAGTTTCAGATGGTGGTAGCAGAAGTCACAGCGCTCAAAAATACTTTCCGTCTTTCCTCAGAATAAAACCGTCCATGTGGACTGCTGAGTGTCTGAGAGGATTCCAATAACGAGCCAAATCGTTGGATCGCAGGAGGTTAATCAACAAGCTTTTAGTGACTAATGAAAGACTTAATTAATGCTTTATTACAGGCAGTCACACTGCAAAGGTCAACCGGTTAAGCCCGTGTCTAATAAGAACTCACAAACAGCATCAGATCTTAGACTCTATTGTGTCCCCTGCAGGAAGGTGATCCAGATGTGGGACAGTATTTTTTTAAATATTTTTTTGATCATGAAATAACAGAGAGATTTACAGCTCAAATAATCAATACATTCTATGTGAACCAGTCCCTCCAGGAAGTTGCAATTTTGCAATCACAACAGTTTATGCAAATTCTGCACAACCTTGCAATTTCTTACATTAAATGCAGTTTCTTTTTGCAAATTTGACCAATAATTGTAGCTTCTTGCAGTTCCACCAATCACAGCAGTCCCCTGTGAAAACATCATGCACGCATGTTTCAATGAATTGTTAGAATTTTCATAATTTCCATCATTTTTTGGTAAGATTACTTAGACTCAGGACAAAATGTGGTTTTATTCTCAGCAGAACAAAATTAGCAAT